>KK116036.1:439330-466465 GCA_000611955.2 Stegodyphus mimosarum
GAGGTATTTTTTCCCACTGCTCTGGAACAGCTTTCCAAAGTCTAAAAGCACAAAAATACATTGGTGACAGATGAAGATATTTAGTAGGAATATGAGTGAAGCATATAGCCTTAATACCCATTTCTTGTTCCATTTTTTTCCAGGAAATAAACAGTAGATTTTGACGTGTCTTGCTTTGTCTTGATGCAGTTCTACTGATTGATCACACTGTGTGTAAAGAGGAAGGTATTTCATATTAAAAAATTGGGTATAAAATATGTTTCTGCTAACTTGTGGAGTTGATCTTAACATTTTTCTCTGCTCTCTTTATTTTTAATTTGGTTTTGTAA
The DNA here is from genome assembly GCA_000611955.2 of Stegodyphus mimosarum. Lineage (NCBI taxonomy): Eukaryota > Metazoa > Arthropoda > Arachnida > Araneae > Eresidae > Stegodyphus > Stegodyphus mimosarum. The sequence continues at coordinate 439,660 of KK116036.1, forward strand.
TCATGCATCCCTTAGAAAAACTTTCTTTAGATTCCTTGAACCATGTTTTAAGATTTTTTTGCTCCTTTTTTATGATAATAAATGGATCTCTTTTTATTGCAGTCATTTAAGTACACCTAAGATTCGTCTAATGTGACAACATTTTTCCATTTTCGTCAAGATAAATGTTTCTTGTTAAGAATTCCGCAATATGTTCTGTGATGATGTCGTAGAGAAAGATGACGAAAAATTTTTCCCCCTTTTTAAGATTAAAATCAGCATTAATCACTTTGTTTACAGTAAAAAAAATGTTTAATTTTAAAAGAAAGGTAAAAGGTACTAAGCATTTTAATGATTTTACAACTGTCCTTTGACTTGTCGGATTTTTTTTAACATTACAGATGTTACTTTTGCAACATTCAAAACATTGCATTTTTTCCTTGGATAAAATGTTCATATACCAACTGATTAGAGAATAATTTATATTTTCAAAAATATAGCTTGCAGTTTAAAAAAAAATTCCAAGTAGAATTTGTTTTACACCAAAGCAAAATCATATAAAAATGTGCAAACAGCCTCTGTACGATAATGAAGGATTAGACTTGACTTGATTCCAGACATATTTCTGCCTTGTTACTGTACAAAATAGCCAAACAAATAAGCAGCCTTGCTACAGCTAATCCATACAGAATAAGATATTTTTTATCTCACAAATTTTAACAGCCCATTGTGCTTGCTAGCGTTACAAAGTCATGTGCATCTCTTAATAACAGTTTGAAACTTTTCAACAAGAACAAGTTTTATCCATAAACTATAATAATGGAAAAGTCTGCCTATACACACATTGCAAAATGCAAAGATAAACAGTTAGGTCAAAAGCTACATAATTCATACATGATAAAGGGTTCTCAACCATGGAAGAAATTTCATAGTTTCAGTGGGGAATGTGGTCAGTCTTTTATTTAGTTGTTAAGTATTTAGTTTATGAATATAAAAACTAATATTTAATAATAAGTTTTGGGCATTTACCAACATTTTCTATACTTTTTGTTATTTAATTTATGAAACATGTTACAAAAATAAATGTATACAGGTACCACGTATTAAAATCGCTTTTGTTCCAAGCATATTTAAGTGGCCGAGTTTAATAAAAGGCAATTTCAATATTGCAAATTATGATAACTTTGAACTTATTTAGTAAGATAGTAACTTACAATTAATCTAATAATTAATTCCTAAATTATTAAGTACTACTTAAACTATTCACAAAAATTTTATAATTACACACTTCCTGAAATTTTAAACTTTTACAAATAACTGCTCTATCTCTGTGTGTTTTGCATTGTTCGTGAACAGTCTTTCAATTGTATTAATTCGTTTGTAAAACTGTTGACAGCTTTTGTGATCTCCACCTTTAAATTCAACAGTTCTCAGAGATTGCAGTGCTTTTATTGATTTAGCTAAGGTTGGCCTGTAGTCACTTTCTTCTGTATCACTTTCACCATCAGTTTCAGTTTCTGCAGCTCTTTTACTTTCTATGGTATTGTAGTCAGTGTTTTTACATGCTATCAAGATATTATCAGTTGCAAGATATTTGAAAAATGAACCTTTGTAATTTCCTGTATTGATGTCTGAAATATTAGAAATAGTTTGCTATTTCTCTGTGGCTTTTTTTTACATAAAAACCACATTTTCTAAAGGAATTCTGTGTTTTTGAGAGATTGTTTCCTATGCGTTGGCTATAATATGCAAAGCAAAGATGTCGACTTAAGTTTCCTATTTATAATACTGTGGTCTAATGCTAATGATAGAAGTCATATTTGCAGGAAAAGCATATGAAATGTTTTTCAGAATGATATCAGAGGGTTGTGCTGCACAATTAATTAACAATAAAGCTATTTTTCTCTGTCCCATTTCAAAAGGAAATCAGTAAACATACTGCTTGTGATAAGTTTTTGTTATTATAGTAAGTTAAATGTAAATTCTTGACTGCTTTTAAACATCCAGATTTACTACTCTTTCCTTCTTAAAACCAGCTGCTGTTTCACATTCAAACATTAATTTGTGCTCTAGTAATGCTCTGTTATAAATTTCGTGTGGCTTGTATTCTTTCACAAGCCTGAGTTAAATATTTTTTATTCGTTTCTCAGCTGAATGATGATCTGCCCGTTGCTTCTAAACGTGTAGTTATAAATAATGTCATTTCTCTCTTTCCATCTTATGAGCCATCCATCGATTGCACAAAATTTTCTCCTAGCATTTTAGCGAATTCTACAGCTTTTTGTGGTCAAAAGAGGGCTGAAAATTGGAACATTTTTTAGTTTTATGGCTTGCAATGTTTAATTTCAATTTTCCATCCCTTTTGCACTTTTATTTCTTTCTTTAAGTAAACTGCACAATGCTGTTTGGGAAATCCCCATTTATCAAATGTATCAAGGTCTTATATTTTTCTTTCAGGCTTAAACCATTTAGTAATTTTCGACATGTTACAGGTCACAGACACAGCAAATAAATGTTTCTTTTAGTGATTTGTTCAAATCCAAAATTCTCATTTCTTGCCAGAAGGAAGATTACACATTTGTCTATCAAGGCCACCTGTCATTTTATGGTTACTATAAGTGTAATTAATGCTTTCTTTTCTAATCAAAGACTGATGTGTACAATAATGCAAGGAAACATTTCATAATGTTTAATGAGGACACTCTGCAAACTTTATGTGTGTATGCACATCCATCCCCTATGAGCTGGTATTTGAGAAGGGAAACAAGTGTTCAGTTTGGCACCACCTATTCTGTAATCCTGGGAAACACATTTATTTGTTTGTAATCATAGGACTTGTTTCTATGCCTCTAAAGGACTGCTTTTATTAATCATAAGATAAAGGTATTCTGTCACTGAACGCAGAGATTTGCAAATAGTGTCTATGCCTCTAGAGGACTGCTTTTTTTAATCATAAGATATTCAATTGCTATCAGCTCTGGTATGGACAAAGAATGCAAACGGTGTCTGACAGCAACTAGGAAAGTTTACCCAACACCCCAGAAGGTGTTTTTTCTAATTACACTGCCCGAAATTTCTGCTAAACCCATTTTATTGAAGCGCTACATAATTGAAAGATAAATGAATGAACTACAAACAGTTTATTCCAGATCTGAATAACCAGACTTTTGCCAGTTTGAGTTTTATAAGCGGCAGAGAAGAGTTTAATAAACTGCAGTTTTTCTATTGATTAGTATATGCTCATTTTGGTTCTCTGAAATTTAAACACAGTGAGTCGCTGAGTTTATTAAGCAGCAAGCACTGTATATGTAGTTTTCAAGTTTTGGAATGTAGGGACGGAAATGATGTTCTAACAATGGCAAAAGGGATGCATAGGGCAAAAATGGTTGAGAACCCTTGGTTTGAATGGTGAAAGATGTGCACCTTGAAGCTTTTTTTTTTTTTTTTTTTAATTAATTTAGATTTTTGTCTCTAATACTATTTTGGAATTTTACATTCCCTTCTTCTCTTGCTCTAAAACAAAAGTGATAAAAATATTAATTAGGCAATTTTCTATCACTTCAGACATGGGAAGTTTTGTTTCTTCATAATCCAGTCTAGGGATTCTATTATTGTTTCCAAGATGAATATGGAAATAGTCGTGACAGTCATATACGATGTCAGATTTCTTTTTAATCCGTGTTATACAGAATTATACACTCATGTCCAAAATTATGTTTACATGCATAAATTCACAGATTTCTCAGAGACTATGACTTATAATTTAATGAATTTTCGTGGAATCATACATAACATGATGACACATAAATGCAAAAGAAAAAATTGAAGATCACCTCATATGATATAAAATTGTAGCATGAAACAATAAAAATGGTAATAAAGTGTGACAAAGAGAGTTAAGAAAAAAAGGAATGATTCATAAAAAGAATTAAGTCTTACGAATTTAATATGGAATATGATCTCCTCTGACTTGTACACACATATCACAACGTGTTTTAAGGCTGGAAATATCGTTGTAAACCACAGTTTGGAGAATTAATCTCCACTCTTAAAGCAATGCCGTCTTCAGAGCATTTATATCTCTAGGAGGAGGATGTATGCGTGCAATTGCTCTTCCAAGGTAGTCCCATAAGTTCTTTATCGGGTTAAGGTCAGGAAAGTTTGGTGGCCAAGGTATTCGCTTAATGTCTTCACTTTCAAGGAATTCATCAACGAGGTTTGCTCGATGTGGACGGGCATTATCATCCATAAATAAAACGTCAGGTCCGTATGCACCCCTGAAAAGTTTTACATAAGGATCTAAGACCTCATCCCGATATATCTGGCCTGTCACAGATCCGCTCCTAAACACGTGTAGGGGCGTACGTCCATCGATCATTATTCCACCCCATACCATCACACCTCCACTACCGAAACGGTCACGGTCCACAATGTTCGAGAGATCATTTCGTGTTCCTGACTCCCTCCAGATGTAAACACGTTTAGAATCACCTAAACTAAACTGCGACTTATCAGTAAAGAGAATATGGGACCATTGATGTTCAGTCCAGTTTTGTTGTTCTTTACACCAATTAAAGCGATCCCTCTTTTTCTGTGAAGACAGTAAAACACATACCCTTGGCTTTCTGGCATAAAGGCCTTTTTCATTAAGCCTTCTGTATATTGTTTGCCGTGATGCAACAGTTCCAGTGGCGGCTGCAAGCTCTGAACTTAACTGGCGAGCAGTAGCCTTTCTGTTACGACGGGCAGTTAATGCCAGATACCGATCTTCAGAAGCAGTTGTCATTCGTTTCCGACCTTGTCCAGGCCTCCTTACAACACGTCCATCATTTTGAAACTGTTTCCCTAGCTTAGAGACTGTCTCTCTTGAAATATTCAGACATGTGGCTGTTTCCAATGATTGACTGCCCTGCTTCTAAACGGCCGATAATTCGCCACTTTACAGATTCTTCCAAATGATACTTCGAAGCCATAACAAACCGCTTTGAGTCCCTAAACACTGAAATCAAACGCTATGTTGCAGAAATTCACTCAAATATTCAGTTTGCGCAAAGCGCTCGATTCACCCTTGGATGACATAACGCCTAGATTTGCATATCACAAACCGTTTGATTACTTATGATTGGATAATGCTAATTAGGCTTGGTTTTCACACATTCCCTGCAAATATGGATCACATTGATTCGATATTTCATTGAATATCATCATTTTTGGGTATGTAAAGATAATTTTCGACATGAGTGTACTTGCAAATTGTGCAAATACAGTGCTCTTTGGTTTTCTTAAATTTCATTATTATATACAGTGGTACCTCAGTGTATGCTATTCCAGATCCTTGGATGTCTACTAGACTAAGTTTTCCAATAAAAAATAAAAGGAAAATAATGAATATTTTTATTTAAAAATCCTAAACACTTTTTAATACTAAAATACAAATGGAGTAGAAGAAATCTATATTGTGCAAAAATATTTTTCTGCTATTATGTTTCCAATTTAGCAACAGAATTTAAGAAATATTTGCTAAGAAATTTAATATTTAATGCCACATTCTTAGCATTTCGTATGAAGAGTTGATTTTCTTAATATTATTATTATACCTATAGTATTATCTGTTACAGGACAGTTTTCACATTTGTCTAGTTTACTAATTTTCTTTATTTATCCCATTTTTCTCTGCACTTTTTTTACTTAATATATGTATCAATAGAATCTTAAGCATAGGAACAAAAATTGCATTTATGATTAATTACATATTTTGGCATGTCATTCTTTTGTCACTTCAATATGTGTATTTCCTTAAGCTGTTGTGGAAATAGTGTTTTAAAAATTTTAGTTAATTTTATATTAACATTAAATATAAGAATTTTTACAAGCACTTTCAGGTCTATTTTATTTTTTTAATGACAAAGATACACGATAAAACAAGCTGCAATACATTTTAAAAGAATCTATGGAATATAGCATAACACCTCATCCTTTGCTGCTTCATTTCCTTCATGGTTTTATTTAGCTCGTTTCATTGTTTGTTTGTTAGGTTTAAATCTAAAAATTATTTTTAACCTCATTTTACACAATCTTTTTTTAAATTTTACGTGCATGCATATTTGATTACAATTTAATACTGTGTAGAGATTTTATTCAAATTTCAGTACTTTCTTAATGATCAAACTGATCATTCAAGAATTGCAATCTTTACTCCAGCTAAGTTGAAAACTAATCTTCCAAATAACATTTTTTTAGAAAGCATTCCATTGTTTTAGCTATCCTGCAAGTGCTAACCATGAAGGACTTTTCAAACAAAAGATTTAATCTTTCATTATTAGCAGTTTACATGATGATTAGATTAGGTGAAGTTTAAATGAACTGAATGTAATTCTGTACCACTGGATAAATGAAAGACCTTCAAGGTGGGGAGAGGGAGTGATGTACTTTATTCTTATGCTGATTAGGGGGCAAAAATTCTATATTCAGAGTTAGTGACTTTCTTATTTTTTCTACTTTCTTTCAACTAAATGTTTCACAGTTAATTATTTTTGTGATTCAAAAGTATGGAAATTTAATTTTATATCTCAGATAGATTTATATCCATAAAAAGGATCATTTGTATCCTTTTTATAGTTTATAACGTTTTCTGAAGCAACAAAATCTCTAAAGAAATAAAGACTTTTACATGTTTATGAAATGTCTAAGCATATAAAGTTTTTTAGAGTAATAAACTCTTTAAAATTTCAAAAGTTTAAAAATGAACAGAAAAACCGAGTTCTTAAAATAAGTAAAAACTGTTTTTCAAGTCAATGTTCGAAATGTTTATCAGCAAATAAAATAGACTAGTAGGAATATATATATATATATATTTTTAAGCATATGAACTTGAAAAAGCAGTACAGAAGAAAATGAATTTATATAAGCAAAAATTTTCAGATTTTCAAATGACAAATATTTCATAGTGTTAAGTATGTAGCTTTTAATGTAGTAGTTGTTACAATATCTTTACAATGGAGGGAGGAATGATGCTGCCAAGCTTTGGTAAGTCTATCAGGATGTGGCACTGCTTACACCCAGAGCACTTAATCCTGATTTATGTATATATGTAGTGAAAGAAGTTATTTTGAAAAATCACAAATCAGAAATATTTGATCTGTTCTTGATTTTTAAACTTCGGTAAAGAAATTTTAGTAACCCTTTCCTCAAAATCACTTGATATACTTATCTATTTTATTAGCTTATATCTTGCATTATATGTATTGTTTATTATTGTTTTATTTTTTGTACAAATGTGTACCATTATCATTTTATTATGTACAAAATATGATAAAATTTTGCAACAAAAATTATGCATGTTTGTGTTAAATTTAATACCTTTTCAACAAAATTTGTTTCTTTTCAGGATCGTGAAATCTCTATAAAAGAAATCAAGCAATAAAATTTATCTTTCCATTGAAAATACCTTTATTTATAAAACCAATATACATATTTATACATATACATTCACATATAAAATAAATACTACTGGAACAATTTGAAGTATTTTAAATATACAAACATGTAAAAAGATAAATATATTTCTGTGATTTTAAAATCTTTCTTACCCAAACAATGGTTTAAATCTTCTAAAATTTGGCATGGTGGTGGTCCAGACTAGTTTTCCATGTAGCCTATAGTTTTGAATTCAAAATTATATACAAACTTCTATTCTATACAGCACTTAACTTTATATGTTCCTATTAATGATTAAGCATGATGTTTAGTATTAGCATATTTTGCATCCTATGAAAATCTGCTTACACTACCAGAGGGGAGGATTTTAAAACTCAATTACTACAGCTGAAAATTTTCTCAGTACTTGTGTATAAAAATTTTAAATTAAAAAATATATATATCAAATTTAGCCTAAATTAAATATTAATTTTATTAGTAATATTTTATCTGTAAATGAGCCAAATCATTGAATTATACTTCACATTTTATTATAAAACAATCAAGCTAATATATTTCTTTCTATTTGAGAAGAAATTTCCTTCCTTTTTCTAAATACTTTTATTTAAGCTTGAAATTCTTTATATCTATAACAAATCTGTTAACGTTAACAGCATGCTTAATGGTCTGCCAAAACCGAAATAATCAAGTGTTTTTATATAAAAAATACACAGTAATCTTATTTAATGTACATTTTTATATTTTTTGAATAGGAGGGGAATATTAATAGCTATCTTGATAAATTTTTTCGTGCATTACATCTGATAACATTAATTTTCTGATCGGTATCATACTTTTCAATATCTTAGCACAGCATATCGTCATCATCATTCTTATATATATTTTGGAATGCAGATTTGCAATTTACATTCTTATTTCATTGAAATAAAGATTCAATTTCAGATTTTTTTCCTAACCAATCATTTTGTGATACGTTCCAAAATTCATTGTGAATGGAAATTTTTCTTAGTTTAATTTGCCTTTATCAAATTATAACTCATGTTCAAGCATATTGTGTTAAAATTTCAGCATTACAGAAATTTTATTCAATATGAATTTTCTATTGTTTACATCTAATCAGAAAATATACCCACCTTTTATATCTGATGAAACTCTGCACTACTCATTAAGCTGAAGGAAAGGTATCTCAATTGCAGGATCTTTAGCCCAATATTTTTTAAAGCATTTTAGCATCAGTTAATGAATCAACAATTGTTGACAAAATATTTCTCCAGAACAGTCGCACTATTCATTTTTGTTCAAAATTGAAATCTTATCATTTGAACTATCTGAAATTGAAACACCTATTTATATTTTAAATGACACAATCATAAGAAAAATCTTTTAGTGAAGAGGGGTGGGAGAGTCCAACTTCCCTGAGGTTCTGGCAACCATTCTTCCATGAAATACATGGAGAAAACAACTATCACCATTTATTTTAAATTAAGAGAACGTATACAAATGAAAATAAGTAGAATATGTTAATTGCAGACAAATTAGTTGGGCAGCACTCTCACATGTCATATGAGTTACTGTAGGTTGCATCACTATGCAGAAATGCCTAGCACATATTTCATGTACAAGACAGCAAAGATAAATGGAATAGCCATACTATAATTGTAAAAAAATGCAAGTCTGATCATTAAGTGCTGTGGCGTTTGCATCAAAGATAATATGAAAATGGATCATTTTTAGAAAACAATGAATTGTGATTGGAAAAAAAAAAGATGCACATACCTGCATTGGAAGAAGCAACTGTATGTGAAATTGAATGCTATTCACAAACAAGTTCACAAGATATTTCACATCACACTCATGCCCAAAATATGAAAAGTATAACATAAGGAATGCTTACAGTCTTTTGACATACAATTGGATCTAATCAATGATGGCAGCTAGTTACAGCGAATGTGTACAACCTGCACAATAATTTCTGCACCAATGTGAAGTACAGCTTAATATATTAGAACAGGTTCTCTTTATTAATGAAATAACCTTCTTACATGACCCTTTTAATGTTCACAATGCCTATATGTGAATGTATGGGAACCCATTATATACCAGCATACTATGAAATAATGATTGCTCATCAATGTTTAGTTGGAGACCACTTGACCGAGCCAAATCTTCCATCTCATTTCAATAATAGGACTTAAGATATCTCTCAACAAGATTTTAACTGAAAGTTCTACATGGTGTTCTCACTAATTGCTTGTTGCTGTATGATTTCAGCCTGCCATGGCTTCTGCACATTTGATCACTGGCCATCACAATCAGCCAACGTATTCCTCCTTGATTTAGTCTCCTAAAATTACCTTAAGTACTTTGTCTATAAGAACTATATTAAATATGACAGTAACCTCATTACCGAAGCAGCTTAATTACACTCATAACAGACTAACATTTTTCACAAATTTATCAATTTAGGCATCAGCATTGCGAGATGTGCATTACTGCTTGTGAAAAACTTCTTAAATTGTACACATATTCCTTGAATAAGTCATAATACCTTCTTTATTTCTCTCTCCTATCTACTTATAGCATCTATTCTCAGACATATGTTCCTAAACAAATATAATTTGTACACCAAACCAAGCTTTATATTTCATATAGAAAATTTTGAAATATCATGTACAAACTTGAGCTAACACGTACATAACTAGCTATAATGTGTAACTATATATTCAATACTGACATCATTACACTATTTTAATGGAAACTGAAAAGATTCAGAAAAAATATAAAAGGCAGAGGAGCCAAAAAAAAGGTATTATATATGATAAGTAGTTTAGTGAAAATACAGAAGAAAACTGTTTAAAGGAGATTATTGACAGAGTATAGAAAAAATACTTTTTATGACTCATAAATAGTTTAAATAGCAGACCAATATATTACAGAAAAGGAAAAAATCATAAATATATACCTCTATAATCAAGACTCTTCTTCATCACTTGTAAATGATGGTAATTCAATAAGATTTGCTGAATATGTTGCAACAGGTGTACTAGATAAGGGTATGAAAGATGGTTGCTTGGGAAAACTTTGCATCCTCGGCATAACTACATTGGCACAACTTTCATTGACAGAAATATTTCTGCTAGTGCAAGGTAGAAAATATCTTAACAGGAGTTCCTCTGGTTCTTTTTCATTTTCTTTTTTGTTTGTATTATCTTTCAAGCTAGAAAGAAAAATTAAAACATTTTACTTTTCCTGTAATATGTATGATTCAAAAAGTAGGGTCAATGCTAGTCAAGCAGAGATGAAGCAGACTATTTTTGATTGCACTGGTATACTTTTCTAGCACCATGTGATTTTCATGTTTTAAAATCTCTAGAAGGCACTTTGAAAGTGACGTGCAAGCACAGGAAGCAGTTCATTTATGGCTGAAGAAACTCAAAACTTCTTTTTCAGCCGTCAACAAATTTGGGGACTGATGAAAATTTGTATTCAATAACAAAGAGACTGTAATGAGAAGTAAAAGTTATTTTTATATATACATTTTATTTCCTTTAATATATAACAATGACCTTAATTTTTGATTCTCCCTCACACATTTATTTTTTATATAATTTATTATATATTCTTTTAGTTGTAATTTTGAAGCATGTTTCTTTAAAAGTTGTATATTAATTTTTGCAGGAGGAGGGAAATAAAACATTAAATGTATGAATTTCATTATGACAACTTGTATATTATATAACAAATTTATAATTTCTTGTAATATGACTGAAAATTATGCTTATGAATGTATTAATGGATAAAATATAAAAAATCTTTCAGTATTATTTGGATTTATAAAATGCATCAACAAGAGGAAGAAGAAAGGAAAAGAAATAATCCTTTCCTTGATTATGCACACACTCACCTGCATACAGAAAGGGTTAAACCAAAGTTTAAAAACTTTGCTCTAAATATTGCTTACAAAATGGGACTGGAATCACACTTTAATCACCTTCTCTGTCTCCCCCCCCCACACACATAATAATTTAGACAAAAACTAACTAAAGAACTAAGAATTTCATTATTTTGCATAAACTATTCATTAGTTTCCTCAAATAGTTTGCAAATGCCATATGAATACATTAGACTTCTTTATCAGTATTTGTTACTTCAGTTAATGAATAATTACTTCAATAAGAAAACAGTATTCAGTATTTTAAAAAGGACTATATTTAAAAAATTCTGTAGGGCAGGCGAGACAATATCAAAATGAGTACTAAAACATTGTTTCTAATTATAACCTCCTGAAAATGTTGTTTACAATATAATTGCCTAACGACTGGGGTGGGAGAATATTTTATGCAAAATACAGGGTGAATCTACCATGTTACACTAGATTGATTTGAAATACGTTAATATACTGCTATTGCATAATATCTCCTCTAGAATGCCGGCACCTACTAAATCAATTATCTATATTATTAACACTCCAATGATTGTCTCCTCTATATTCACAACCGTGTGTTTTAACACATAGATAATACTGAAAATTCAATTTATTACATTGTGAGAGAGGAAATGCATTATATTTTATGCAGTTTTAACAAAATATTTATTTGAAAATTTAAAAAACAAAAAATAAACTTATAAAAACAAAGAAAAAGAATGAGCGCTTAAAGTATTAAAGACTTGTAGTTAAGTTTCTTAGGATTAAAATAGCCTTGTCCTAGTAAGACTTGACTGCAAAAAGAATTCTTTGCATTATGTAAAAAATTAAGTTATAATAAAATTAAAATGGAAGCACAAAATACTTTTGCCATATGAAAATAACATACTTATTTTTCTTTATTTTTGGAGGAGGATGAGGAAAAGCACAAGCATCTCCCTTCTCGCAAATACCTTGTACATACTGAGGACACACCAATATATGTGCTTTTTCACACTAAATGGGAAAAAAAAAACATGAAAGCATAAAGCTTTTTATATATTTCTTTGACATAAATAGTTAAATGGAATAAATTTTCTCAAATACTTGAAAAAAATTACAAAATATTTAACTTTTTTTTCTCATCAATCTTTACTCCTTTAAACTGTTGTAGTTTTTTAATTTAAGTATTACTTTTCAATTTACTTTTCAACCTTACACTCCTGATAATAAACATAATTTTTGAAATAACAAATTAACTAAGCCCTGAATATATGAAATGAATTTTAAAAATTATAGTAAAGATCTATTATTACTAATATCAATTTCGATAAATAAAATAATCATTAACACCCAACTGCATAACAATAAATCCATTAACTCTTGTAAGGAATAGTTTGCATCTATCTAAATAAAGCACTTCTGATGTGAATTTAAATTTCAGTTTTAATAAAGAAAGGAAAAAAGTAATTTTTAAAAACTTTTTTAAAATTTTGATTACATCACTGTCAAGAAATTTTAATGTCATTAAATTGACAGACAAAATTATTAATTTCAATGTTTTAAGAAAAGAAATTCAATCAGATGATCAGGGAGAAGGAGAAATACTAGGGTTATAAAAGTCAAAACTATTTTTTTCCTTCAGTTTTATACACTATGGAGTACGAATGACTGATGAGTTCAGATTCAGTTTAGTCTGGTTTGAAAATTTCAAAACAAGCTAAATTTTAATTTAGCGAAGTTAAAAAATTAGTACTTAAAACTATCTTTTAATGTATAAATCATTGGTATTTTTCCTCAACACAGTCATGCCTCTTCTTGTGCTTTTTAAATTCTGGAATACGATATATATTTCAATTTTTAATTTGGTTTCTCCGTTCTAGATTCTGTTTATTCTTGAACTATGAAAATATGTGTAGATTATACAGCATACATAAGAGTGGATGTTTGTGAATTTTAATGTTGGATTAACTTTTGTGTATTAGTTTTCAATATAGAAGTCTAAAGTAAAGTCTATTTGTTGTAATTAAATTTTAATACTTGTTAAAAAATAATAATGATAAGTGCAAAAAGGAACTGTGAAAAATATTCAGTCAAGAAAATATGGACATGGATCACTTTAGAACAAAAGCATCAAGATTCATGAAGAGGATGCAAAACAATGAATAAAGAGAAAAGTCCATAAAAAAATATTCAGACATTGATATTACAAATTTTATAGAATAAAAAATGGATTATAAAAGACATGCATTTAAAAAATAATTTCTAATAAAGACATTTGAATTCATTAATCATGCTTTATTTACTCAAAAACAGAAAAAAAAAATATAGATTTTTTTTGGGGGGGGCATATGCCAATCCTCAATTAGTCTAGTTTCAAACAGTCTCGAATACTGGCAAAACTGACTAGGCAGGCTATGCAGGATATTGCTGTATATGCCAAGAGGAAGACTAATTTACATTAGATTTGCTAAGTAAAAAAACTTATCATTTTTCAGTATAAAATACACGGTGAAAAATAGAAATTTAAATATTCATAAATTTAATTCTAAATTATTTCATTTACAAAGTATATTATGTAAGCAAAAAATCATCAGATCACTACTATTGATATTTGAATGGTATAATTTTATTTTAAATTCTATTAAAAAATCACACATATAACAATCAAAATTTTAAAACTGAGGATGGTTAGAAAGATCTAAACAACAATGAAAAATTGTAGAACTCGACTGCAATGTCTTAAAAGCTCCATAGAATGTATCACATTTGACATAAAAGAGAACACTGCCACAACTGATCAATGACTTCAAATCTACAACATGACTATGAGAAATAAATCCAGCCACTCTTGATAGATGGTCTTATCACCAACTTCTGTTTCCCATTAGAATAATCAGAAGACTACTGAAAATGATTTCTTAGTTCCGAAAAATTTTCTGATTTGCTAGCTCTAAACTATTATTGTTGAACTATTTGATTGCAAATTGATGTTTGTTTTTACTTCTTAATAATGTTACTCATGTTAGACAATGATGGAAACATTTATTTTCACAGAAAGAAAGAACAAATAACATGTCCTTTAAATGAAATCAATTCTTTCTCATCTTCACTAAAAAGCACTTTCAGAGTATTAATAAAGTCTTCATTTTCTATACGTATCAGTGAACTAAGGATGTCTAGGGACTTCATGTTACACAGCACAGAAAATTTCACACAAAAATAGAGATTTTACAAGGGAGATTAAAAACATGTTTTCAACTTCTAGTACACACATTTGATTTATTTTAGAATTCTCACAAACCTGCTTTCCTTCAGAGCAGTAGCCTTGAACAAAAGCTTTACACAATTCAGCATCTGGAGTTAAATTTTCATGTCTATAGGGACAGTTAATTTTATTGCATGTTCCCAAAAGATAAAATGAACAGATTGCCATTTTTCCAGGACAAATTTCATGAGAAAAGGGACAGCCATCAATCTTGCAGGTGCCACGCAAAAACCTTGGATAATAAAATACTACTATAGTAATTCGTAGTAACATAGATATAAATATTTTTTAAGAGTTTAATTAGTATGAAGTTTAATTTTTAATCTAATTTAAATAAAACTTTATGCAATCCATACAGATGCATTAACACGCCATAACAAATACACAAAATTTTTTAAACATAAATAAGTTGTATATTTCTGTAATTTTTCACATTTTATAGCTCAAAATTAGTGACTGCAATACTGAACTAGAAATCCATTACCAGTATTCGGTACATTTTTAAATGTTGTACAGGGATACCAATATAAGAGATTTTTTCAAAAATGATACAAAATCACAGTTGTTTCTTTGACGTAATTATTAGTTATATATAAAAAAATGCATAAACTATAAAAATATAAATAATTTATAATCAAATATTACTAATAAGAGCAGCAAAGTAATAATTTATGATATTAGAAACAAAAATATAAAAATTAAACCATTACAGTATTACAGCAGAAATAAAGGACCTAAAACCTATAGTATTATTACTAAGAGGAAATAGCATATAAAAATCTTGTTGTCTAGTCTATTATATAATATTAATTAAAACTAATTTATTAGCTGCATATTTTTTAAATGTAATCTTAAAACTTTTCAAATGTAAAATATTTTTTAAATGTAATCTTAAAAAATATAATTCATCTATTGAACTGTCAATAAGCCTGGAATATATTTTTGTGCACAAAATTGTGCAGTTGAAAACACTTTTTCTGCATTCATGCTGGTTGATGGTAGTGTTAGTAATTAATAATATATTTCCTCTAAATATTTGCTTTGAAGTCTTTCATCTTCTAACAACTCAGTCTCGCATCTCATGATTTTGGATAAATCTATTTTTTTGCATTACTTTTGCATTATTATTTGCAGCAATTCCTTTATTTATAGCTAACTGTAACTGTTCTTGTGACAATTCTTTTCTATTATTAATATCATCTTTAATGAATTCCTCTGATTATGTTTGTGTTTGCTTTACATAAATGTTTTTGGGAAAATCTTTTGAAATTCTTCGTGTAGTAATAACTACCAAAGCTACTGCGAGATGCTGGCAAAGAAATCGATGTCCGAATATTCCAATGAAAACTGGTTGGTAGTTGAGTCATGTAATGTATGTTTAGGCTTCATACATGCTTCATACTTGACCTCAACATTACACAGGCAAACATAAGAGATCAGAATGGAAATGAGATAGCAAATGATTGATGTTGGTACTGCCACACTGATTTAAAAAAGGAAAAATAAATATGTGTATTTCAAATCACAGTAGATACCCAATAAGTTAGATATAAATTTTTAGTAAAAAAGAAAGTTATTACTTATAGCCAATACATAAATGCCAGCATTTTATCTTAATTAATATACCAGTTTCATGAAACTGCAAAATAACAAAAAATACCAGTATTGCAATTAATACTCAGAATATTAAGCCACATACAATATGAAACTGCATGGCTTGCAAAATTTCTGTTATTAATGTCACAATAATAATATACTAAAAGTATATATTTTTAAATTCATACCGTGTGCAAACTGCAATTTTGCTGGGGTCATGGATGTAAGGACACTTAATACCTTTATTACACCTTCCAAATCGATTATAAAACATACAATATGTGTTGATTTTAATCATCTTTTTCTTAACTGATGCAGTAAGAGCTCTATTAATGCTGCGGTTCAAAACACGGCTGAAAATAAAAAGCATAATAAGAATAAGAATTGTTTGAAAATAAAAGGCATAAGAATTGCTTTTTTTATTCTTATATGGAAAATATTTGAAATTAAATCAAAAATATTTACTCAACCATTATTTAATTTTATATTTAAAACATTCTGTTATCAATATTTGACTGCACCAAACTGAAAAGATTATGATATCTGCATATAAGCATGCTATTCCATTTTCAAAATTTCCTCTACATGTTACTGGGGGGAAAAAAACTGCAAACTAAATACAAACAAAGAATTTTAAATTAACACTATTAAATTCATAAACATTTTTAATAATTTGTATATTAAATTATAAAATTGCATTTCAAATATATGAAAAATCTTTGCCAGAACAAACAAATAAAGAAATAAAAATAAAAAAAATAAATAACAATATATGTCAAATTTATTTTATTTATTTTTACTACGCTTAATTTTTTTTAATTAAAACAAACTTTAGTAAAAAAATTAATAAAATTATCATTACATTATAATTTCTTATACCTTGCTAATGTCTTTGAAATGGGCAAAGAAGCTTTCATTGTATCAGATGTAGTTCTTATAAATGTTTTTCCACCTATAAAAATCCTTTTGGGCACTTCAGGGGGTTGTACACAGCCTAAGTAATCAACATGATATACAAACTACTTAAATATCAAAATACACATATTGGTAACATAACACAGTAAATGGAAAAAATATATAAATGAATACAGTCAAAACATCTATTAATGTATGCAAACAGAAAGCAGCATGTGAAAATTGTTCTGATTTTCAATGGCTGGTGATGGCATTACATTTTAGACATGACATAATTTTTCACTACCCAGACCCTCATCATACTCCTTTTCTAGTTAGTTTAGATTTCATTTGAACAGAAACAGTTACTTTCCTTCTGATCAGTTATTGATATAACTGTTTAGATATTCAATTATTTTGATTTAAATCTGAATCATCATATGATAAATGTAATTAAAAGATTTAATTACATAAATAAAAATTCTTATTAGTGATGTTCATTCGATCTTCGTAATTCTCAGCATAGTAGATACAGTTTAGGAATACAAAATAATACTGATATGAATTTTGTATGTATGTACCAAATTCAGAGCTGAATTTGGAGTATTGAGATATCACTCAGAGCTTCACTTTTTAGATGTGATTTACTGTGTTTAACATTCTTAGTAGTTTGAAGTGTAACTACTGATTGTACCCTGTGATCCTGAGAATAGCTGTAAGAATGTTTTTGTGGAAAGTTCAAAATTGTAAAGTTTTTTTTAAAAAAAAAAAATATATGTCTTAGTAAAGTAATTTTTATCAAGCTATCATCGATTCTGTGTGCATTCAATCCATTACGAACCCATACGTATGCAACAATTTTTGGTGTCAGGAGTGGGGTTGAATGCTGTTGATAAGAGTAATGGAGGAGCAAATAAGACAACCAGTAGCAGCCTTTGGTACATTCAGAGAAAAAATGAAAGCAAGCAAAGAATTCATTAGAGAAAAGCTAAAAGCGGGCCAAGAATCCATTACAGAAGAGAAGAAAGTGGGCCAAGAAAAGATGGAATGTACTGTCAACTCCCTTAGAAAAGAGATGAAAGCAGGCAATGAAAAGATTGAAACAAGCAAAGAGGAAATGAAAACAGAAATTTCTGCCATAAAAGAAAGTTGAGGCTACGGAAGGTACAATAGACACAGTACAGTTAAAGAAATTCAATGTGCCTTTAAATTCAAACATATGTCGTCCGGACCTTCTCTGTAAAGCTATCCACATATGATGGAAAGACTTCTTAGCCAAGTGTACAAGATGCACTTCTCTATAGTGGCAAACACAAATGTATGGGATTCCAAAGCTAAAGCCTGCTATCTCCCCACTTCTCTAAGAGCAGATGCAGTAGAACAGACATAGCAGTTATGTTTCAAATTCTTCCTGAAAACCAAATTTCAAAGCTGTACCTGGCATGTTAGAGTTGTGGTTTGGCAAGAAATGTTTAAAAGACTATAGCTGACTTTTGTTAAAATCTCGGCGACAGAAGCCCATGGAAACATTCCAGGAACTTGCATGGATGTTGAAAGGCTTTCTCATATTGCCTATTTGGATGGCCCATCAGAAACAAGGGAAATCCCATCCCTGCAATACTTCATAAATAGCATCTATAGCATGCCCACTAATCAGGCCTGGATTTTAAAATTAAATTACTCCTAAACAAAGATGGATACATACATTCCAAGAATATGACATCCCTACCTGTCATAGGAGGAATCATCACATTTGAATGCTGATACGCTGTCTAGAAGACCTGCCCAGAAAACTATTGTTATTGTTCCCGAGTCGAAAAGAAAGATGAGCTGCTTAATCCAGTCGTGCATCAAGTTATGAATTTAATATTGTCTCACCCAGACCAATGGAGTGATAAAGTCAGGGAAGATCAGTTGGAAGACGGTAACATTAAATACATAATTGATTTAATGAAGTTACAAACAGGAAACCTATCCAGTAAAAGATTTTGATCTATAGTCCTACGACAAAGCAACACTGGGCTCTCTGGGACTCGCTCAGTACTTGAAATTAGTGTCTTGTATCAAAAGTCGAATCAGATGATGGAAAAGCATTCCAATGGCAGCTGATACATCCAAATTCCCAATCCCAGATGTCCTTAAAGCAGCACAACAGCAGACCACTTCAGAATAATGAAGACTTTGCACAGAGTTCGAAAGCGCTTCTATTGGATTAATGCAAGGACTGATGTACAAAAGCAAAAGTGGTATCAATTATGCGATGCTTGTGTGAGTGGAAAGGACCAAAGAAATGCAGCACAAGAAGCTGCAATGTTACAATGTAATAAAACCTTTTTAAAGTACCGCGTCTGACATTCTAGGACCTCTGCTACAAACTGCTGATGACAATAATTACATGCCCATTGTTATCACTTTACGAAGTGACCTGAAGTGCATCCTATCCCTGATCAAGTGGCTGTTGCGGTAGCAAAGGTAACAATAAAACACTGGATTTCCAGATTCAGATAGCGTCTTCAGTTACATTCTGATCAAGGAAGAAATTTTGCTTCTGGTGTAATAAAAGAACTCTGTAAACTACTCAGCATTGATAAAACCCAAACAACACCTTTACATCCCCAGACGGCATGGTAGAGAGGTTTAATCGAACCAACCTCAATAACCTCTCATTGGTGTTTCTAGAAACAACAGGACTGGGACAAAAAGTTACCTCTATTTTAACTGGCTTATCGCAATGCTGTCCACGAGACTACTGGCTATTCCCCATCTCAGATGCTCTTCGGTCATGACCTTTGTCTGCCTTCTGCTTGCTCTCTTGTTTGCTTGCCCTCCTGAAGCACCTTCATCGCCTAAGGATCACATCCAAGATCTCCAGGCATGGTTTGAAGTGATGCACAGTTTTGCACAAGAATGAGTCAACTTCACAGTGGAGTGGACGAAGATTTGATACAACACGAGAGCTACAAAACATGGATTCAACAAAGGTGACAAGGTGTGGTTGTGGAATCTGACTTGACAGAAAGCCCTCTTCCTAAATTGCAGTCACTTTGAGATGGTCCTTACACAGTTCTATACAGGTTGAATGACTTTGTCATTCAGATTCATCAAATTCTGTGCCTAAAAACTGTTCGTTACGACAGGCCACTCTGGTCATAGTATGCAGTCCCCATAGTGTATATAATGTAAATAATATACTAAGACCATGGTCCTATTTGTATATAAATCTGTAAATATATGCATTTTTAAAATTGCTTTGTTTTATGTTATTCACTAAAATTATTGTTTCAGTATTACATTGCCTTTTCTTTGTTGTAAATGTAGCTTCCTGTCCACAGATTGTACTGTGCAGAACGTGCAGTTCTTGGGAATGGATTTAAATAAAAAAAAAATTATCATTCATGATTCTTTGAAAGCTGAGATTTTTAGATTTGTATTTACATTTTGTCACGAATTCTACAACTTAAGTTCCCAAAATATGTTTCTATTAGATTAAAACAATAAAATAAAATAAAAACATATGATTACAAAATATGTATGCTATGCATATGTATGATCTAATATGTGACTAATATATATCAAATGATATTTTGATTTCTGATCAGTAACATTGGCAGTTTGGACGATAAAAACACTCAAATACATATATTAACAGTTTTAAAATACAGAAATCTTACAATGGAATAATGCATTCTGACTGATAAAATATATAATGCACCTGGAAAATACGTAAAGACAGATAAAAGAGATTAAAAAAAGCAGATTCTGTAATGGAAGGTGTGTGTGAAAATGCACAGTGTGGTGATACAGGGTACTACTGAACAGAAAATATAAGTGTTTAGCTGGCATAAATTCTTACTGCCCATGCATATTTCGAACTGTATGTATCGCTACAGGAATGCAAAGCTTGCCGATACGTATTCTATTTATGGGAATGTGGCTAAAACAGTGCAGTTATTAAAAAGAGGTACATGAATGATTCCCAAGCATCTCTTTTGAGCACTTACCCATTTTCATCTGTAACGATACAGATAAAATACATGTCACAGTGAGCTATGTTTTTGGGTAATGGTTATCATTATATATTTGCACAAGGAATAACAATTCACTCCATCAGAACATTTTTTTCTCCGTCAATAACACCCTATATCACCTCAACATGCAATATGAGGACATGCATTCCATTATAAAATCTATCTCTTACTTGCTTTTACATTTCTGCCAGATATTTTCTAAGCACTCTATATATATACAGCATGACATGACATGCATATTTAAATATATAAGAAAAGTTTATAAATACAACACATTTTGAAATATAGAGATTAGATTGATGAAACGTAAAGTGTATGTCAAAGATACTTTTTTTACACATTTTCTACATTTTTAATACAATTTATAATAGAAATACATTGTGATCAAATCTTAGTATCATTTTGCAACAGAAATACAAACAATGATTACCAGAACAACCATCTGGCGCAACACTTTTTTGTGTTTTTCTAAGGAAATATTATTAATGTGAAATACTGTTAGCAATAGATGTAAATTTTTACACAGCAAGAAATTTTTAAGAACTGCACAAACTGAACTTACTTTTAGGTGATAATCTCTTCAGTGTTTTACCAGAGGATCCTATGGCAAACCTCTGACCTCTAATTACAAGCACTGGTTTCTTAGAAGACAGTCTTTTCAAGGTTTTACCTGATGCTCCTATGGCAAATTTCTGACCACGAATAATAAGCACTGGATTCTGAGAATCTATATTAATAAAGTTGTACGAAAAATTTTAAATTATAGAAGCCACAGAAATGACATGTATTTAATAATTAAATATTAACTTACTAAAAAGGAATCTTTTCTTATTTTTGAATACATTCATATTGCATCTCGATCTACAAAAATATAAAATAAAAAATTCAATGTCAATATCATGTTTTTGCAATTTTTAACTCTACACTAATGAATTTGCAGCATAAAACCTTACCTGGCATATTTCAGAGAAGATCCATCAAAATATTTCTTTGAAAATTTTTTTTCTTTATGTAAGTAACGATGTTTATTATATTGGGTATGACCTGAAAATAATGACCAAATTTTAAAAACAATAAGATATTTCAAACTCATATATTATATAAATGATAGGATTATTACCTTTTAATAATCTGTTTCTTTGGAATTCTTTAGGGTATGCTGAATACCTGTGTGAAGAAAATCGCCTGTTAAGCATGAAATACTTTGTTTTTATCATCCTTGCTGTTTGACTTATTGGAGATTTATTTTTATTTATGATGGTGCTTCTACTCTTATAAATTCTTTTCAAGAGTAAATTTTGTTGGTGTGAACGTGGATAAAAATTGCCATTTGCTTCAGCTGAATCCTTGTTTGTACTATAGTAGTTCTTTCTATGCAAATTCATCAATTTACTTTGGTCATAAATTTCAGATCTTTTTAAAATATCACTTTCCACAAAAGCTTTGTTAATAAATTTATACTGTGAATTCAATGTACAAGAGTTTTTGGAGAACGTGTTTACAGTCTCTTTTTTTGTTCTTTGAGTCTTATTTTTAACTTGGGGAGGACTTTTCTTTAGAGAGTTGTTAATTTTATGCAGTGAATTAAGTGATTTCGTTATTTTTACACTACACTTTCTAGATGCAGGTGTTAACCTGAAAGGAGAAAAATGTTTCTGTCTTACAATATCAGCAGGCATTTTCATATTGACCAATTTATAAACTGAGTTTTTTCTTTTTACTAATTTTACAGATTTTAATTTTTTGACTCCAGGGTTAGAGAAACTACTGTTTTTATGCATACTGTTAACAACTTTATACTTTGAATTCAACAATTTTTTGCTTTGAGAAGTAAATGGCTTTTCCTGTACATTTGATAAGTTATCAGGTACTGAAATGCATACTTTATCATCACAGGAATTTTTGTAAAAATGATCATTATTAAGTGATACCACCCTTTCATTTATTATTTTATATTTAGAAGCAAGTGGTTTTCTTTTAACAGTCTTTTTCTTGCTGTTACAAGAAAGCTTTCTTGCTGTAGGACTGGATACTGGTGTAGCAAATTTAATTTCTTTTCGAAATTGGGCATCAGAAGACAACTTTATATAACTGTCATTAAGTGGTAATTTTTCATTTATTAGTTTATATTTAGATGAATGCAATTTTTTTTTAGAAATTAATTTTTTCTTATTACTATTACAGAGCTTTCTTCGCCCAATGACACTTGATTTAGGTGTTGTAGATTCTATTCCCGTCTTCAATGAGTTTAAATTACTTTTTATATTTATATTTGAATTCAGATCTTTATCCAGATCTTCATTCAAATTTAAAAGTATATTTTCAGCTTGTGACGTATCTAAACAAGAGGCAGAGATGATTTCATTACAATTATTTGCAGAAAAATTTTCACATGATTTGTTCAAACATTTCTTTTCAGGCATTGTTACCACATTTTTAAAACTAGGGAATATAGTAGGCACAGCATTTATTTGATATTCACTTTCACTACTTTTTGCACCAACATTTGATGGCTTTGAACTACTTTCTGCTACTTTTGATAAAATTTTATGATTGTTTTGTATTGAATTTTCTTTGGAAGGTTCTTCAATAGATAACCAATTAGAATTCACCAACTTATCCTTTGGAATATTATCTTTTGTACTGAATTTATTTAAGACATCACAGTGAAGCTTATTACTAGAAATAGAATATTTGTTTAAGTTCTCCGATTTCTTCTTCAATTGTTCAGTTAAAGCTTTAATTTCATTTACCAGTTCTTTTGAGGTTGTTTTAATAGATTTATGTGAATTCACTGAAAGTTCTTTTGTAATGACCGTTCTTTTATTTTCTTTTACAACATTTACTGTGCTCTTACAATTTAAATTGCTATTGTAGATAACTGTTCTGTTGCGAGTATTTGTATCCAAAGGCATGGCAATTCCTTTTTCACTTTTGAGTTTTATCATTGATGGAGAAATGCATTTTCTCAACTCAGACGAAACTGATGATCTTGAAGAATTTTGAAATTGACTGTTTAAAACTTTGTTTCTGTTTTCAGAAATGAATTTATTACTTCTACTTGGATTCTGGACAGTTCTTGAAGCACATGGAAAACAGCTTGCAGTATTCTTTGAACTATAGTAAGAATGTCTGGCTTTAACATTCCCATTTATTGACTGATTTCTGATCACCTTGTACATATTTTGAGCAGGCTTTCTGAAGTGTGAAGAATGATAAATATGTTTTCTAGCTTGAGAAAGCTTCGAAAAGGAATCAGTATTATTAGGTACATCATTATCACTTTCTTTTATGTTGCTATACTTCTCCATCAATTCTGCAAGAGAAAATTAAATTATTTTAATGTCCATATACTAATAATTAATAAGTTTATCATAAGACATATTTAAAACACTTTTGAAAAGCTGTGTTAGACTTTGAACATTTGAGTTCACTAATTAAAAATCTCCGATTACTTACAGTGTGAATTTATGTACATAAAAAAAAAACCTAAAACTATTCTAGATAAAAATATAAACTAATACAGTGGTTTCCAAACTTTTTCGAGTCACAGCGCTTTTTACCAATTAAAATTTTTTCATGGTACTGTAAAACCTAAGTAAAAGTATGACTAATCATAAATAAGGTATAAAAATAAATAAAACTCATGTACCTTTATGGTTTACTTTTTTACTTTATTAATATTAAATTAATAATTAATGTGATGGATAAGCCTGCAAATCACTGAACATTTTCTGAAATAATGGAATCAAACTAGACATGGCCACTCTCATTTCTTTTTCCATCTTGATTTTTGCTCTATAGTTGCTTTTTATTACAGCAACTGCCCAAACCCCAGCTTTGCACAAACATGACATCGAAAATGGAATTAAATTCTGCTCAGCCTTATCTCATAGAAAAAGAAATTCATCTTTTACTCAAATCTAAAATTTTGTCAGTTCGATGTTGCCAGATTTTGCTTTCAAATTGTTTTCACAAGATAACTTGATAACATTCTCTTCTTCAGAAATAAATTCATACAGAACACCAGTTTTAAATGGGTTTTGAACCCACGCAAACCTCGCGAATTTTCATTTTGAAAGCATTTCCCAAACCAGATAATTAGCTTTGATAAGTGCCCTTCAAACACAGCTTCTATATCTTGAGAAAGGTCAAGTTCATTTGACGTCAAAAATTGGTGCAATATTAAAAAATAATCTTTTTCTGCATTTTCATTCAATTTTCTTCTCCATAGTTTCAAATAATTTTTTTAAATAAAAGCTAACATCTTTTCTATTGACCTCAAAAGGTGAAGGTTTTTTTCCCTGCAGAGATAAAGAAAGATTCAGCAAATTTAGTTTTTCAAAATTATCGCATAAATATGCCAGCTTTATTAAACAAATAAGCATCATCAAAATCTTCTGCATTTTTGTATCCCTCTTCTTTAAAGAAAATAAAACTTTTTTGCTGCAATTAGGAGGAGATACCTAATAAAACATTAACAAAGCCATAATGTACTGCTGTAGTACAACCAAGACGAGATTCGACTCCTATATCCTCACACAGTTTTTTTAAAAATCCTAGCTTTCAATGGATGCAATTTTATAAGTTTACCACAATCGCCATACATTTTAACACCTTATTCAGAGCAGGACTGAGACGTTTTGATGCAAGCGCTTCTTTATGAATAACACATTGGGTCCAGAGTGCATTTACTGATCTGCTTCAAATAATTACCTGTAATCGTCTAGAGCAGCCAGACATGGAGTGAGCTCCATCAGTATAAAGACCAATGCAGCCAATTCTAATTATTTTCAGATATGCATGTATCAAAACTCTGGAACACATTCTGAGCCTTTGTTCCTGTAGTGATATTTCTACAAAACAGAAGGTCTTCTTTAATATTATTACCATCTAAAAACCCTACCTAACATATCAAATGATAATCCTTATTATTACCTGTAGCTTCATCTAGCTGTAATCCAAATTCCACTCCTTCAATTTTTTAATCGATACCTTCCGACATATGTTGTATCTTCTAACTAATTATGTTATTGGACAAAGGCAGGTTTAAAGGGTACTAGTTTTAAAACTAGTACCCTTTAAACCTGCCTTTAAATCCCTTTAAACCAGCAGACTCACCAATCATGATATTGACCATACCTATAACAGAAGTTCTTATGTGGCTATATGGTATGAGATACGAGGCTTCTTATATTTTGCAATTTCTTAAGCCAACTTGCAAGATATTAGCAAAGCATTGTTTGGTATAGAGACAGTCTAAAAATATGTATTTGTTTGTTGTTTCAGTTCTTTTAACTGCCTGACAAAAAAAAAAAAACGTGGTTTGCCAATCATACTGTTGTGATTAGCTTCTAAATGGCACTTCAATTTACTTGGAAGGGTTGGAATGCGCTTTAGCCCACTGCTTGGCAGCGATTGTTTTTGAATGAGCAATAAACGCGCCAACATGGGCAACTCCGTATAACATGTGTACGTTGCCTACATTGTGCAATTCGCTGAAGTTTTTTTTAAGTTTAAAAGGAACGCTGTGCACATGGCATTTTCTTGTAATTTATTTTCATTATTTTAGCTTATTTTGTTCATTTGTGTACGTTGCCTACATTGTGCAATTCGCAGATTTTTTTTAAGTTAAAACGGAACGGTGTGTACATGGTATCGTTTGTAATTTTAATGGCCTTTTAAAAAAAATTCCTTCTT
>KK116036.1:466477-481053 GCA_000611955.2 Stegodyphus mimosarum
CCATTTTGGTTAATTTTTCACGGTGCGTGTCGGGAAGGTTATGCAACGGCATAAAATGTGTAAGCATTACAACATAAAATGTAAATAATTAATTTAAATCTAACTGACAAATATTTTAATGATCATAATGTTCGTTTTGCATATTATTTTATTATCTTTTTGTAGCAACAGTTTCCATACTAATTTATGCTTTAGAATTCTATGTTTTGTTTACAAGAGATTTTCGCGGAGCATGTCAGGAAGGTTGCAATTGCAAAGACGTTTCGCAGAAACGCGCCGAATTGGCGATTTTTAAAACATCGCCAAGCAGTGGGCTAAAGCGCATTTTCACCACTTGGAAGCTTGCACACCATTTCCAAATCTTTCATAGATAACACACATTGCAGTCTCTCTTCACCATTCATTTCTGTTGAGGTAAAACCAAACACTAAATCATCACCATGATGTGTAAGATTTTTCTTTTCTTCACAATTATGCCACTAGTTAAAGACATACTTTCTTTACCTGCACTGTTATGTTTATTACTGTTAAAAAAATCAGTCCATCACTAAAGATAAAAGAGGAAAAAATCACAAAACTATTTATAAAATACAACTAGAAAAAAAAAATCTGAAAGGATTCAGATTTTAGATTACGTCTAAAGGGATCTTGCTTAATAATATGATAACTTGCCGAACGAAACAAACATTAAACTAAACCCAATACGAACACAAAAACCAACCCAATATAATTCCAATAGTGAACCCAATACAATTTCATTAATCCATCCAGTACAGACCCAATAACCAACACAGTACAATTCCAAAAATTCTAATAGCCAACCCAATGCAACTTCAATTACCAACAAAGAAACATAAGCACTAAATTGAAAAGTGAATCGGACATTTTTGTGAAACGACGCAAAACGCCCAAACGAAAGTAATAGTCCTTCAGGACTACATCCCTTTGGACTAATAATATAACAATTATACCATATGGACTAATTTATACCACTGTTTATTTACATCATGGTTACTGAGTTTAATTTCACAAGACTTGAATTATAAACTGACTTACTGAATCGAGATGACAACACTTGCTTATATGCTTCCTGCAAGATTTTACAGAACAGTTCAAATCTGGCACGATCTATGGCGTCCAGGTGCAAGTTGAGGACACTGGATATAGTAGAAAATATATGCGTCCACCGTAGAATATAGTTTTAACATTTCAAGATGTCATATTGTAAAATTTATGTTATAAAATACACCAGTTTCCAAAATTAAGTAAAAATCACAAAAATAGCGATAGCTCATCTAAAATTAAGCCAATCCGTATAAAATTTGAACATGTTGCTGAGTAAAACTGCAGTATGCAAATTAGTGCTGCTGCAGTTGAAATGAATCAAGGAGCATAAAATTCCATGTTTGAGAGAAAACCATTAAATTTCACTATGATGCTAAGATAATAAGCCTGGGAGAGCCAATTTGTAACTTTGACCTCCAGGCATCATTTTCCCAAAGAAATGCAATACAGAGATATTGGGAGACTAGTGGGAGGACAAAGTAGCCAGATGGCTAGATGCGAGTCCTTTTGTGGTTCATAGACTTTGACAACAATTTCTAATCACAGATTCGGCATCCAAGAGGTTCAGAAGAGCAGCCAACCACTACGACGAGCACTGATGACCAATACTTTTACTACGCTACACAGTTCAGGAACTTTTACTACGCTACACAGTTCAGGAACTATCAGATAGATTAAATATTCCAAAAAGTGCAGTATATGATCAGTTGAAGAAGACTGGATACATAAGCCTCTATAACCCACGAGTACCTCATACTTTAGCACAGCAAAATATGCTTTAGTTTTGACATGTAATTCTTTGTTAAAAAGTCATAAGAAGCTCTTTTTCTTTAAAAGGGCTAATTACAGGAGATGAGAAATGAATACTATACCTGCGATGGTGAAACTTTTGAGCTTGATGTGTGAAAATTTGGAAAAACTCTAGCTTAACATTGGTGCCCGTGACATATCGAATCACCTGTCTGCCACCTGCCTACCAAGAATGCACTTGAAGACACCCAAGGTAAGCACAGCACATGTTCCAATGTCGAGGCCATTGCAAGAAACATATATTTGCATTAAACAATTTTTTGTCTGTCTGGTATTTCACAATATATGTTACCTAAAATTGGTTGGCATGTAAGTGTTCATGGTGAACAGTTGGTATGTTACCATCACTGTACTATACAATGATGGCTACTTTTCCATTATACATCTCCTATGCACTTAGGTATGCATGTACTTTTCAGCTATGTCCCTGCTACACATTTGTGAATGTATATGTGAATCCTCAAATACTTTGATCTCCAGACAAACAAATTGTTTGATTGATTGATGGCCCTATCACTGGGTTTTTGCATGTGCTTACCTTCTCTTTCACAGGCACCAAAGTAGTGCTTTGTGTATGGTACGACTATAAAGAAATTGCATACTATAGTTGCCACCACATCAGACAGTAAGCTCAAAACAATACTATTCATGAACAGGAGTTTTAAAAGCAAAAATCCAAGGAAAATGCTCATATATGACCAATCATTGAGGTGTTGTCTTGCATCATTACAATGCCATACATTTTGATGAATATCGAACAGACTTATTGGGTAGAGGTAAGAAGTTTTGTGTCACCTCCATATTCACTACATTTTGCCTTCTCAGATTTTCATCTTTTCAGGTCACTTAAAAATTCTCTGAATGGCCTAGAGTTCACTGTTTTGGAAACTGACAAACAACACCTTGATAACTTCTTTTATAAATAAACCTAATGACTTCAAGGAATATAAAAAAGGAAAGGAAAAAAATAAATAAATAAAGGAATAAAATTCCTTATAAAAGGGTAATTCCCTAAAAATTGCAGCTAGGTAAGGTAGGTATTCCTTATAAAAGGAATTACCTAGCTGTCAGGAAAAGAGCAAAAGTTCATTGAACAAAATAGTGCTTATGTGATTCAATGATTTTTTTTTTAATGTTTTTATACCAATGACAGTAAAGCTCTCTTTATGTCTAAGCAATCATCTTCAATTGGGAGATGACAATTTCTTAGGCTGCCATATTTAGCTAATTATCACCTTTATAACTGTTATGAAATAAATATTTTATCATGAGTTACCAACCCTATACTCCCAAATGAATATTATCCATAACTACAGACTTTCAAACAAAAAAGTGCCTCTTTTAAAGAATGAAAGTTCTTTAAAATAAGCACTCTTTGTAGTTTTCCTACCTTCCTCCATTTGCAAATGCGACATGTGTTGTCACCTTCACACAGCACTTACTATCAGGGAGGGAGAACAAAAAAGTCCAGGAAATTTAATCATATGCCACAGCTTTTGTTATCAATTACAAGGCACATGAAAAGGTTAAAAGAGGCAGAAGAAAATGAGGAAGCACTTCCGCAAAGCACCCGTTGGCGCTTCGGCAAAGAATCCGTTGCGGAAGAAAACCCATTTAATGCACCATATTCCTCCAATAACAATAATGAAATTCAACATCACAAAATCAGTTTATTTTAAAAGTAGCTAATAACCGTTATTTTTCATTCAAGAGTGGATTATTTATAATTTAAGAACTTTTTCCAAACAGTTCTGGGAAGCTTCAAGACACAGTCCATTCCCTTGCCTATGTGCTTGCCTGTGTATGGTATTCTGTCCTGTTACTTTTCAGTCATCTCCATATATTTAGTGATCTCAATAAGCATACCAAAGATAGATAATTTGTAAATTATTCTAAAAACGACAGATGCGATCAAACAAAAAAATATAAATAAAATACTTCGCAGCCTAAGAATCATATTTCAATCTCTTTCAAACAGCCCTGAAACTGGCCTTGACACTAACAACACCCATATGAAAACTGATTTCGCGCACTACTATTTATAATGTCCTTTATACGGAGCTTTTCTTTCAGTATTAAATTACATAAATAATCTTACAGTACGCAACTAATAACAGTAAACAACAAATATAACTTCATATAAAACTTACTTGTGTAATACTCCAGTTTTCTCTCAAGAGCCTTGGTTTGAGGATCATCGAAACTTCGGAAATCAGACATTTTTCTCTAAACGTCTCTTTACTCAATTACTTCTTTGGATGAGTGGTATTACATTTACCTTCCGGAGATAAAAACTCTTACTAACACATCTTAAAATGCGGTCTCGACACCATTCCACAAAACGTACCAAAGGTATGCAACTAACGCTAGATTCTTTGCTGAAGGTGATGTCTCAAGGAAGCTCCACCCCTTAATTTTACACCCCTTCAGTCTGAACCAATGAGCTTTAAAGGGACATTTACAGCTCATCACCAAATGCTCAGGGGGTGACGTGCATTTCATCTACCATCTACGTGCAAGACAGACAAAGTAGACAGATGTCTTGTTTTGCACCCGCTAGGTCTTTCTGCAGAGATGAGCGAAAAAAGGGGGCGAAGAAAGGCCTATGCTAATCGTCTTCAGACTATTCACACCAACATAAACCACGCATGCGCATTGAGTTGTCGGATCCGTCATTTAAACCGAATCCAAAAGAAAAGAACGAATTCTAAGTATGCGATGCGAACTAGTGAGTCTTTTTTATTTTTTTTCCTTTCAAAAAAAAAAAAAGTGTAATTTTCAGTTTGTATGTAAATTTAACAAAAGTAGACAAAAAAAAAAATCTGAAATGTTTCAGATTTTAAATTACGTCCAAAGGGACGTTTATTTAACATTTTGTGTGTTACCTTTATTTGTTAAATACCATGTTCTTCGCACTTAAACCATAAAATTCAGTTCAACAGCAATATCGCAAAATAATTTTAAATTGAGCATATCCTTAGAAATTTCGGCACACGCTCTCACGCGCTGGAGATAAAAATGTTTTTCTGTACAACGTTGGTATTGCTGGCTTCGAAATCTTTGAGTTTGTTAATAAAAATTCGCTAAAAATTTAGAGAATATTGTTACGAATTTCACATTTATTTGGCTATTTATTTAGAACTGTAATTAAAATTCCTTTTTATTTTCCCGTGCAACGCACGCAGACGATTTTTGAAGAGAAAGCTACGTCAAAAAAAAAATGCATACATTTATGCAGATTTTTCCTTTTTTAAAATTTAATGCAGAGCGATAACATTTAGTGGCAACAATTTGAAAAGTGATACGCCGTTTTTGTGTTTCCGACGCAAAATCGCAAAACGAAAGTAATAGTCCTTCGGGACTAAATCCCTTTGGACTAAAAAAAAAAAAAAGGCGATATGCTACGCTGCGGAGTTTATCATTATTTAAGGGCAAATTTTTATGTTCGCAATGTTTATCGTTTTCCTGAACGGTTGGAATAGTTTAAATGACTGATTTGGTTGGGGGAATCTTGTTTACTTTTTTTGTATTTCTTAGAATATATTTAGACTCAAAGATGCGTTTTGCACAATCAAGATTTTAATTCATTCCTCTTTGAAATTTTTTGTCTGACAAAAGATAATAAAAATTAGACAGAGTACCTGTGTTTAATATTGTTGGCAGCACTAAAATTATATTACATGGAATGGCAACAGTCATTGTTAGTTTAAATATTGTTCTTACAATGTAACAATTGTTTTATGTGCTGTTTTAGTTGATTAAAGCTTCATTTGAGCTGCTTGAGGAAAGTGATTTATTATATTTACAACAATTTAATCAACTAAAACTAATTTATACTTTATTTTCTATGCAAAATGGAAAACCTTTCGAAGCCAGAAAGATTTGATGTTACCTGTCTGTGGAGCAGAATCTAAATGGAAACACTGGAAAAGAACTTTTTCAAATTTTTTCACACAAGTGAACGAGACAACTGAAGAAAGAAAACTACAGTTGTTATGCAATTTCGTATCTGCAAGTGTTTATCAATATATCAATGATTCACAATCCTATGATATTGCAATAAATGTTCTGGATTCATTGTACATTACTAAAAGAAATGAAATATTTGCCCGGCACTGTTTAACATCCAGATTTCAACAAACGGGTGAGTCCAATGCTTTTTTTTTCTTCTGCAATTGAGGATAATATACCATTCAGAGTTGAAACTGACGCTTCTGAATTTGCAATAGGAGCAACCCTGAGTCAAGCTGGTCGTCCTATAGCTTTTTTCTCTAGAACACTAAACTCTTCCGAACGAAAACATTCTTCTATTGAAAAAGAAGCATATGCTATTGTTGAATCTTTACGAAACTGGAGACACTATTTAATTGGAAGACACTTCGAAGTTTTTACTGATCAAAGATCCGTGGCATTTATGTTTGATCAACAGCACTCCAGTAAAATTAAAAATGAGAAAATTATGCGTTGGCGGTTAGAGCTTGCTTGTTTCAAATTTGATATTATATATCGCCCTGGGAATAAAAATTAAATTCCAGACACTTTATCAAGAATAAATGCAGCTATAAAACCACAAATAGATCTAAAGGCACTACACGATGAACTTTGTCATCCCGGAATTACTCGAATGTATCACTGGATAAGATCTAAAAATTTGCCTTTCTCACTAGAAGAAATTAAAAGAACTGTAATTCATGTGTATGCTGCAGAGAAGTAAAACCTCGTTTCTGTAGATCTGAAAGACAATTAAAGCACCTTTTGAAAGACTAAATCTAGATTTCAAAGGTCCTTTGCCAACGGCTTCCAGAAACCGTTTCCTTCTTACTATTGTCGACGAGTTTTCAAGATTTCCTTTTGCAATACCTTGCCCCGATATGTCATCTGCTACTGTTATTGCTCACATGAAAAATATTTTCTCAATTTTTGGGATGCCAGCCTACATACATTCTGACAGAGGATCTTCATTTATGTCTCGTGAATTAAAATGCTTCTTAACTTCGCTTGGTATAGCAACAAGTCGCGCAACTGCATATAATCGTCAAGGGAATGGCAAAGTAGAGAGGTATAATGGAATCATATGGAAAACCATCCAGCTGGCATTAAAATCAAAGAACATGGCTATCGAACATTGGGAAAGCGTTCTGCAACCTGTTTTGCATTCGATTCGGTCACTCTTATGTACAGCAACAAATGCCACACCACATGAACGGATGTTCATCCATGCTAGAAGATCATATAATGGACGTTCCTTACCTACGTGGTTAACACAACCCGGAACAGTATTAATGAAGAACCATACACGAGCTAATAAATATGAGCCTATTGTACAGGAAGTGGAGCTCATTGAGGCTAACCCAGATTACGCTTGCGTTAAACTTCCAGATGGTCGTGAAACCAACGTTTCAATATATTTAGCACCCAGAGGAGATACTCTCATACATGCCCATGATATCAGGTTGGATGAAAATCAACAACTTTCAGATTCTTTTGCTCAACAGAGGGAAAGTCTGGCCACTGAAGCTTCTGAATCCGTATCGAAAACTAAGAACATCGACAGAAGAGGATCCCCAAGGCAGTGATTTATCATGCCCTAGCAGACAAGAGGATTTTGAAAATACTTCAAATGATAACTTGCATGAGAGTGAATCCTTGCCTCCGAAAAGGCAGAGACGTCAGCCTTCTTATCTGGCAGACTATGTAACTTATTAATAATCTTTGGGAGGGGTGAATGTGGTATAATATTTAATATTGTTGGCAGCACTAAAATAATATTACATGGAATGGCAACAGTCATTGTTAGTTTAAATATTGTTCTTACAATGTAACAATTGTTTTATGTGCTGTTTTAGTTGATTAAAGCTTCATTTGAGCTGCTTAAGGAAAGTGATTTATTATATTTACAACAGTACCTCTGTGTAAAAATTTTAGACATGAAATAAGTTAAAAAGCGATAAAATCAACTATTAAGTGAACAATTAATCATATAATACTGGTTATTAACAATTTTGTATGTCGATTTAATTTTTCTGTGGAAATACTCGTCATTTTCAGAATACAAAAATTACTTCAAAGGACTTGAAATATTAGTACAAACACATTAATAAATCAAATTTAAATAAATAATGGCATGTAATTTAAAAGACAAAAATAATTTAATGTAAGAGATTTAGATTTAAAAAATTGCACACACAAATGAATTATCAGATTTTATAAGGTTTTATTTCATAAATAACTTTGATTTTGAATTAAGGCATTTGAACCTATAAACACGTGTTGACACTGAAAAATGATGCATATGTAAGAATATTATACTTTTCAAGAAGTTTTCTTATTTGAATAATAAATTCTGACAGTTCTATGCTATTAGACTTTGGATATTGTATCTGTTAAAGCTTACAAGAAAAAGTATCACCGACTTTTCTAGCTTTCAGTACTTAAACGTATAAATCACACTTCAACACGAAGTAGCCTTTAATTAAAGACTCGCATCATAGGCTTAAAGTAGTCACTATCATTAAAACACTATAACTGCGGTGATTATTCACAAAATAAAATCAGTTGCAACGAAAACAAACTTTATTATCACGGAAGAAATCAATAACGCTCTTAGCGCTGTTACATCGTTCTCGCACTTGAATATCTATTACTGTTGCCATACACAAATTACTAAACTATACTCACAAAATCTAAGTGAGGCTTGCTCATGAGCCAGGAAATATAAAATACAAAATAATAAACATTAAAATAAGTAATGTATTCTTAACATCCTCCCACCTTTTGATTATAAATTATAATCAAAACATAAAATTACTACTTTAAACCATTTTAAGTTAATATTAAAAAACATATGTATATCCAGTTCTAATCAAATAAACCACAGAAATATTCTCAAGTATAAGAAATAATAATAACAAGCAATAAAAATGTATTTCACTAAAGCACATATTTAAATTATAAGTCCAGTTTTTCTGGAATCTTAATTTTTCTACCAGTCCTACTAAATTTTGGCTTGTTGTTAAAGGTACCATTGTCCTGTTTGGCCGGCTGCTTTGAGAACTTGGTCAAACTATTGGATTTCACAGGCTTAGGACAGTCAGTAAAAGATGCTATCTCAAGAGGATATATTCTCTGAATAGGACGAAGAAGTTCTTGGTGTAAAGTCTGCACCTTTACGAGTCGTACGTTACCGTCTTTACCTGGAATAAGCTCAGTAATGCGACCTAAAGGCCAGTTAATTCTCTTTTTATTATCAGTTCCCACTAGAACGATATCACCCACAGCCACTGTGTGTCTGAGCTTTTTACCGTTCTTTCGTTGAATGAGAGCACCTAAGTATTCCGACCGAAAACGGTTCCTTAATTCTTTATGTACGATTTGCCTATATTTCAGTCTTTTAGATAAAGAATTTTGTTCCACAGCATCAATATCTGGAACACTGCATTCATAAATGTCTTGAAGAAACATCGATGGAGAAATGGGCTTTATAACATCTCCTTCAGAGATATAAGTTAGAGGTCTTGAGTTGATTACACTTTCGCAGTCTGCCAGAGTAGTTGCCATTTCTTCATAATTTAGACGAGACTGTCCTAACACTCTTTTTAAGAGATCTTTCAATATCCTTATTAGTCGCTCCCACCAACCGCCCCACCATGCGGCTGTCGGCGGGTTAAACTTCCAGTCAATCGAATTAACGACTCCGTGTTTCTGTATACGTTTCCAATCTAGCTGTTTCAATGAGTTGACTGCTCCGACAAAATTCGAACCATTGTCACAGTATACAGTAGTACATCTTCCCCTGCGAGCTATAAATCTTCTAAATGCCATTAAAAAGGCATCTGTGGAAGCGGCAGTAATTAGCTCAAAATGTACTGCTCTGTACACTGCGCAAGTAAATATTAACACCCAACACTTTCTATTTTCTTTTAGAAACAGAGGACCAGCCATGTCAATCCCTGTAATTTGAAATACCGCAGCATCTTTCACACGATTTTCAGGAAGCGGTGCACTTATCACTTCCACGTTCCTTGAACTATATCTTTTACAGATAATGCAATTAGCCACAATATTTTTCACTCTCTTTCTTCCATTAAGAATCCAATATTTTTCTCTAAGCAGATTCAAAAGTATCTGACCACCTGCGTGACAATTCTTCACATGAACAGAGAAAATAAGTCGTTTCACAACTTCGTGTTTTGAAGAAAGGACAACAGGTTTGAGAAAATCATCACTATCCTTTCTGTAGATAATCTTAGTTTTTACACGATAGATGCCGTGATCATCTTTAAATACCTGAAGTGTTTTGAGTCTATCATATTCCAAATCAAGGGATTCCTTTTGAATCATAAGCAATATCTTTAATTCCGCCTCGTGAAATTCTACTGCATTCAATTCTCCGTGTCTCCTGCTTTCTGTATTTGCACAATTATGCTTAAAACGAAGAATCCAGGCAACCATCCGTACTATTCTGTCATAATTAGAAAAATGCTTGTAGTACCAATTATTATCACAAACGGTTTCATTATTTGTCATTGTGCTAGTCGTTTTCAACTTCTCCTTTTCAATCTCTTCTTCATTACAACTATGGTGGTTACAGGAATCCATACAATTAAGGAATTCTGTAGGATCTTTCATCCAGTGTGGTCCCTCCCACCATCTTGATGCAATCAGATATTTCGCTTTGCAACCTCTGGATGGCAGATCGGCAGGATTCCTTTCTCCAGGAACGTGCTTCCAAGCTGAAGGTTTACTGAGTTCTCTAATCTCTTTAACACGGTTTCGCACAAAAACAGACCAATTTTCATCTCTTTTAATCCATGCGAGCACTGTTGTAGAATCACTCCAGTAAAATTTGTTAACTCTTTCCCATCCGAGGGCTTTGGTTACTGAATCTGTCAATCTGGCCCCAATTACGGCTGCCAAGAGTTCCATTCTTGGGATAGTTGCCCCTCTTAAGGGAGCAACTCTAGATTTCGCAGCAAGAAGAAACAGTTCAACACGATCGTTGTTTTCAACTCTTAGAAATATAACTGCTGCATAAGCGTCTTTGCTGCCATCAACAAAAGTGTGAAGAGCACAATTACTAAGATTTTCTGAAGTGACTTGAATAAATCTGGGAATTTCAATGTTACTTAAGCATTTTAATTCTTCAAGCCATTGTATGAAATCTTTACGAAGTTCGCCAGTCAACTCTTCATCCCAGCTGACACTTTTCTTCCATGCCTTTTGTAACATTATTTTTGGACAGAGCATAACGGGGGAGAAAAAACCAAAAGGATCGAATACCTTATGAACTGCAGATAACATGCTGCGTTTTGTTATCTTTACCAAATTAAAGTCATTCAACCATTCCATATTTATTCTCAGGGTGTCTAGTTCTTTATTCCAAAGCAGACCTAATACATGTGTTTCTTTCTTATCTTCGATTCCGTCGAACTCACCAGAATATTCCCATCCCCTTAGGTCAAATCCGCCTTTGGACATCAATAACTTAGAATCGGACACAAACTTTTCCAACTGCTGTTTAGTATCAACACTGGTAACGACATTGTCGACATAGAAACTTTGCAACAGTTTCTTTCTGAAAGCAACTTCAAAATCTTCACTGTTTTCAATGTGGTGCTCAATAACTGAAGCCAGAAGGAAAGGGCTACATTTTGCACCAAAAACAAGTCTGGCATGTCGAAAAACTCTGAGCTTTTTCTCTTCCATGTTTTCCCACCATAAAAATCGCAGGAAGTCTCTATCCTCTTTTCGAATACTTATTTGCAGAAAGGCTTGTCTAATGTCCGCTATGACTCCATATCGTCGTTCTCTGAATCGCAGTAGGACGTCTGGAATAAGTTCGATTAAATTAGGACCGCACTGCAAGCATTGGTTCAGAGAAGGATGGTTTGTCAATCTCGCTGATGCGTCAAACACTGGACGAATAGGTGTGGTACTGCTGCTTGCCTTTAGGACAGGGCGATGAGGTAAGTAATTACCATAGGAGTCCACTTCAGAAGTGGGCACATTTTCTATGATACCTTCATCAATCCAGTTTAAAAATACATTTTCATATTGTTGATACAAATTCATTGCTAAAAGTTTCGAAGTGGTGTACTCCAGCCTCTTTTTAGCTAAACTGAAATTATCAGGTAAAGGTATTTATCATCAGCCCAAGGTAAGCAAATTTCATACCGACCATCATTATTTACTGTAACGGTTTCTAAAAAATGTTCTTTGGTTTGAAGATCAACCTCATGTTTAGATTTCTTTTCTACGGGATCATTGATTCCTATTAAATCCAATCTCCATAGACTTGAAACTTCAGCTTCATTTATAAACATTGATGTCACCGCCGTTGCTAAGTTTTCATTAGAAGCTTCTTCTACTGGCACCTTACCCATCAGTGTCCATCCAAAACTAGTTTCTACAGCAACGAGACCCGAAGATAAAATCTTCCTATTTCCCGTTAACAACCTTCCCATTATGTCGGCTCCGACAAGAATATGAATGGTTTCACAATTAACTGCAACATCTGTCAAAATTATGCCATTTTCTTCTAGCTCTCTAATCCAAGGGCCTTTACACACAGGCCGAATGTTACCACAGATTGTAGCTTGATCTAGAACTTCGAAATTGCAGGCAAACTTTTCATTTAAACTTCTCAATCTTATTTTATAGCAATTATGCTTCAACTCATCACTTAAAACACCCCCAAAAAGAGAATGCACCATACTTTCTTGACGAACAGGCAAATAATTCATCTCTTCGGCTACATTCTTTAAGATGTAAGATTTATGCGAAGCTGAATCTAAAAGTAATCTCACAGTCTTCTGTTTACCATCAGAAATAAGGTTAGCTTTCACAGTTTGAAGAAACACTCTAGGGGTATGCATTTTGAAATTAGACAAGTTAATTTCGCCCTCTATCGGCTTTTCTTCTTTTTTCGGCTGCATAACTTTGATTTGTGTATCAAGTACATCACACATTAATGGCACATGTTTTTTAGAACAAATTAAGCACTTTAAGAAAACTCGACATTTCTTAACTGTATGACCTGGAGCTAAACAAGCATAGCAGCAAAGTTTTTCCTTTAAAATTTTTTGCTTCTCCAATAAACTCATTTTTTGCGCGGAAAAACACTCAGAACTTAAATGTTTACCATCACAAAAAACGCACGATTTCACAACCTTGGAACCGGAAGCAGCTGTCAATAGCGCTGCAGCTGTCGGTGTCTTATTACGTAAACATTCTGCACTAGGATGCTTCTTTTTTACTGATTTATTATTATTATCTGGATGCTTTCCTAAACCAAACCCAGCAACAGCTAAGCATATTCTTTCTTCTCCCTCTACTTCCGATCTCAAAAACTGCATTAAATTGTTTAATCGATCCTTCGCATCCGTTTTGGAATCGGAAGAATTGCTACGATTCCATGCTTTTAAAAAATCTGCTGGAAAACAAGACTCAACCATTGGATATAATATAGAAGCACATTTATCAGTTGTCACATTTAATGTTTCCAAAGCGCGTAAATAAGATTCGAGTTTATCATACAAAGAAGTTAATGAAAACTTTTCCTTAGTTTGCACAGTTACGATTAATTTCAGTAACTCTCTAACGTATACTTCGACTAAAATATCTTCCCTACCAAAACGGGATTTTAAACTTTCCACAGCCTTTTCATAATTAGGGCCGATAGGCGGAAAACTCTCTACAACTTCTCTAGCCCGAGAACCCGACACGGTAGCTTGAATTAAATACTGGAATTTATCCTCCGGAGCAATATCATCATCTTTATGAATCTGCTCAAACTGACTCCAAAAAGGAAGCCAATCTTTAATATCATCCCCAAACTGTCTAAATTCTAATCTAGGTAAAGTAAACTTTCGTTTCGAACTATTTACATCAGAAACAGAAATAGATGGAAATGACTCACTTTGATTGCGTACTTGGATTCTTGCCAATTCCAGTTCATAATCCATTTTCGTTTTTTGAAGCTCTTGCTCCATTCTCATTTTTTGAAGATCATAATCCAGCTTATCCTTCTCACTTTGTCTTTGCTCTAGCAATTTTCTATCCGAAATAGCACTTGTTAATAAATCTTGAACAAATTCAGGATCCTTTTTGTATTCCGCACTGTTCAAAATAATGTCTTTTAAACCTGCTATTGTAACGGTTGGTGGTAAACTTTCACCGATTTCTTCCACAACATGTTTCAAAACTTCTTTTTTAAAACCTTTTATTACTTGAAACATCTTAAATACTAAAATAGTCCTGTCGCGGACGCCAGCAATGTTAAAGCTTACAAGAAAAAGTATCACCGACTTTTCTAGCTTTCAGTACTTAAACGTATAAATCACACTTCAGCACGAAGTAGCCTTTAATTAAAGACTCGCATCATAGGCTTAAAGTAGTCACTATCATTAAAACACTATAACTGCGGTGATTATTCACAAAATAAAATCAGTTGCAACGAAAACAAACTTTATTATCACGGAAGAAATCAATAACGCTCTTAGCGCTGTTACATCGTTCTCGCACTTGAATATCTATTACTGTTGCCATACACAAATTACTAAACTATACTCACAAAATCTAAGTGAGGCTTGCTCATGAGCCAGGAAATATAAAATACAAAATAATAAACATTAAAATAAGTAATGTATTCTTAACATCCTCCCACCTTTTGATTATAAATTATAATCAAAACATAAAATTAC
>KK116036.1:481208-502913 GCA_000611955.2 Stegodyphus mimosarum
GCAAATGCGAACTTTTGGTGCCACTAGGTGAAATAAGGGTACATAAACATACTGATTATGAGATACAAAGAACTAATAATACATAATTATTAAACTAGATTATTACACATGATGGCCCTAGGGCGCTTTATATACAATGGGTAGTTACAGTCATAACTATAATTAGTAATCACAGGATTGTCAACTATCTCCTGCTGCTCAAAAAATTTCCGCGCAAGGCGGCTGTAGAATATTTTATAGACTTTTTCTCTTGAATAAAAGAATTTAAGTAATTTCTGCAGCCTTTTAGTCAATACATTAAAGATTCCCTAACTAATTACACCTCCTCACTTGCTATTAGCACCGTCATTAAATCCCTATTTGATCTAATCTTTTCCTGAACATTATCATGCATATACATTGACCTCGTCTTTGTAACTAATATTATTACTTGCAAATTATTCTCTTGCTGCTGAATATGTATAGTTACATCACGTGTGTTGTACTTCATTAGTTAATTATTTTACTTGTTATAGATTATACCACTTCATTTTAAGGTATAATATTAACTATTTGATTGCGTTATATTTTGGAATCTAGCAGCATTACCTATATTTATTGCATCATATTATATATTATGATCTAGCACATTTACTATCACATATTTCATTATTGCTACATTATATATTATTGTTGTATCATAATTATATTATTGACTAGTTGATTTGTGCCATTTATCAGTCACTGAATGGTAATATAATAATGTCAAAATAAAAAAAAAAAAATACAAGTATTCGTTAATCGAAGGTCTTTTATTTTGAAAGTGTTTTT
The DNA here is from genome assembly GCA_000611955.2 of Stegodyphus mimosarum. Classification (NCBI taxonomy): domain Eukaryota; kingdom Metazoa; phylum Arthropoda; class Arachnida; order Araneae; family Eresidae; genus Stegodyphus; species Stegodyphus mimosarum. The sequence continues at coordinate 482,019 of KK116036.1, forward strand.
TTTTTTTTTTAAATCAAACTGCTCCGGTTTGCCAAAATATAAGATTGCCTTAACAAAACAATTAATGCCACCTGTCCTTCCTATTAACCTGATTGCATGATACTATATATTGGGATCTAGCATAATTACTATGACATATTTTATTATTGCTGCAATATATTTATATTTTTGTTGAATTATTTATATTATTGATGACTTATTACTTGGCATAAATAATTATATCTGCTAGCTTTGCATATTATATTACCTCTGCTTTGCATGTATACTTTTGCATTAATATTTATACTAATTGTTATTATGTAGAATCTTTGGAACACTTATTGGTTTCATAATTATTTCAATTGTTCTTGCTGATTTATTTAATTGTTCTCAAGTATATTTAGACTCCTTATATTTTGTAATGTACATTTTGTAACTGTTTTATTATACTGAGATTGTATTTGATCTCTCTTAGTCAAACAAATAACACGTAAATTTTAGTAACAATAACTACAAATTAATTAACAAAGAAATTGCACAGAAGGAAGATAAGCAGCAACTATTAACAACCCTTCCTGTTGCTGAGTCAATGGTTAACAACCCTGACTCTCGCTATCACTTAGGGCAAATCGGCGTAATATGCTTGTACCTGGGCTGACTGTGTGCATGCGCTAATGTAATGGTGCGAATAGCCTGGTGTATTAGCCTGGTGCGATTAGCCACTGCGCCTATAAAGCATCTCTAGTAGCTTTATCTAGAGAAAGTACATCATCGGATGAAAACCATATTCGAATTTAGGACTATAAAAAAGCTTTAAGGATTCGTCCTTGATTATCTCTATCGTAGCTGTGCTCTTGAACTCATTTATCATGTAATCACCCTACTTCAAGCGCTGTCTGAGGTAATTACATCAAGGTAGCCAGAAAACAACATGCATTTAGCATGTTAATCGCGGCGACTAGCGGAACCTGGCCTTTATTATCAAAATAACTACTACTACTTCGACCTTTATTTATTTACATTACATCTGCCGACAGCAGCAGAATGACAGTTGAGCTTTAACAATTGCCAAGTTTTACGGATTTATTGGAGTTAACATAATGAAGTAAAAATATTTGAAGTATGGCCGCATACTTACCTGACACAGACAGTGAAGATGAATTGCCGCCTGGCTGGGAAGAACGAGCAACATTGGATGGAAAAGTTTATTATGCTAAGTGAGTAGAATTTAAAAAATTTTTTGTGCTATCTTTGGAGCGACTATGATTATGTTTAGAACTGTGTTCAAGCTAGGGAAGTGAGGCATTACCTCAGTTAAAAAATTAGAGTCGAGACTAAATTTAAGTAATAATGTAATAAATGAATGCAGCATAATCGTTTTGAGCGTCATTTACAAAATCTGATTTTTGCAGTTGGAAAGAAATTTGTATTAAATTCATCCATGTCAACACTTCACAGTGCAGTTAGCTAAAGTTTGTTAACATGGCCTAACATCAACGTAAAAGGTTACCATGCTTTTTGATATTCAGTTATTAATATTAAAAAAAAATGTTCAGACATCACTGCGTGAGTCATTTCTCAAGCTGTCGTGTCCTGATAGTTATGCGATGATAAAAGCAGAAAATAATAAATAAGGATTCGCTAGTTTGGCATGAGGGATATAAATTGTAAAATAGGTTGAAAATTAATGATTTTTCAATGAAGAATCTTTCAGTTTGAGATATATGCCAAGCAAAAGCATGGCAACAGAGCCAAACTATTGATCATACAGATTCATTCTAGTAAATGACTGCTTCTTCAATATGAAGGTATTTTCTTTAGTGCCAAAGTGAAGTTTAGAACTGGAACTGTCCACAGTTTACTATGAAAGAATATCAAATGCATATGTGTGAAATACAGACACACAAAGGGGGGGGGGGAGTTTGCCGGAGGTGTTGATTTTAAATCATTCTGGATAGTGGACATCCAAATTTCAGAATTTGTAATGTATAATGAGTCTTAAATTTGATCATTATTATGCAGATAATTTAAATCTGTTATTCAGTATGTATTTTTTGTCATCCAAAAATGTGTATATCTTATCATAAATGTCATATACTTTTTATCATGTATTAAGGTTTTAATGCTGTAATTCATAAGTATATAATTTCATTCAAAGGACTCTCAAAAACTATACACGAATGATAAAAATATATGATTAAAATTTATCTCTAGGAATGTGATGCATATATTTTAGATGAAGAATTTTAATGCTATTTTTGTGGTAGTATTGCCATGTAAAATTTTATCATCCTGCATTTTGTTTTTTAAAAACATTAAATTGTAATATTTCAAGCTGCGCAAAATATCTAGTTTTTTTAAAAACATTAAATTGCAATATTTCAAGCAGCAAAATATTTAATATGACTATAAGAACAAGCATACTTTTATTTCATTTCTCAGTTTGAACACTTAACTGGTTTTTTGACAGGAAGGTTTGAACATAGATTATGAACTTTAATTTTTCTTCAAAAAATCTATCATCTGAAGTGCTGTTTGATTTTGAGCCTTGAGTAAAGCACTAAGAATACGAAGTACAAACTACAATCCAGTTAAAGTATTATTTTGTAGCTTTAAGCGGCTGAACGGTAAAATTGCTGAATGCTGGTGTTTCGTCCATGTTCGAATCCCAGTGAAAGGACTGGCTGCATGAACATTTTTATTGTTTTCCCCCTGTGTATTGTGTATATGAGCAAGTTTCCTTCAAAACGTCCTTCATGGAGCCCTTGAGTGCTTTGCCTTAATCAAATAAATCAATCAAAACAAACCAAAGAATCCAGTTAAAATATCATTATCAAATGATGCAGAAATACAGACTCCCATGAGCAAATTATCGCATCAACAGACTGCACTGTATAATTCTGAACCTCTAAATCCTTATTCTTCTGTTCAACTGCACCCAATCTGAAAAATCCCATGCAGATCAATGCACAACTTTCAAATACTACAGAAAAAAGAAATGGCAGCACTTCCTGACTACCCATATCTTCCCGGAAAATGTTAGGAGAAAGTATTCATGAGACAAGGCAGTATGTAAACTAAATAGTTATTTGGCCAGTACGTTGTCACCAAAAAATATTTATGTAGCAACCCAGGTTTGCATATAGTACATGTTTCTTTTGTCTGGTGCACAATGCCAAAGTGTACAGAAGAAACATTACTATTAAAACACTAATCCTTCATTTAAAAAATAATACACTTAATTAACACTTAAATTTTTTAAGGAACTTGACTCTTAATTTTTTTTTAGAAATCCTTCTATTTTCTTATTGTTGTACTTTCCAGATGCACAGAGATTATTGTTGCTTAAATGAAAGAGAATCTGTTTTTGAATTGGAGAAATGCACAAACTCAACTCATTGCTGTGGAATTGTATAGAAAGTGGGTTAAAAATATATTTACGGGTGCCCCTTGATGAAAATTGAAAATGTTTGGTGGTACATGGTGACCGAGTTTGTGCAATTTTTTGATTTGTTATTTTAGCTTTGTGTGGTGATTTTTGAGCCAAATTAACAAGTCAAAGAATTGTGTAAACTCGGTATCCAAGTACACATCAACCTATTTTCACTTAAAAAAATATCACTTAAAAAGAAACACAAACTTGGCATTGCGCACTCCTTGACTTTGCCCATGTACACGTCGATCTAATTTCACTTAAAAAGTCAAAGGACCAGCCAATTCTACTCTAGAGTCTCTCTCTCTATATATATATACATATTGACTCTAGAGTGATTATGAAATCAAACAGTGAAATGACATAAAAAAGGAATTCATCTTAGCACTACACAAAGGAAATATCCACTTACCTTATTTAGAAATTTCCGTGTTTTCTGTCAAACAAAATTCCTTAACAGCATCCAAAAACTTCCTAAAATTATCTGAACTAGAATCTGTATACTGGCATAGCCACGTTAATAATAATAATAATAAAATAAAATAAAAAAATAAGAGTAAAAAATATCCTCTATAGTGCCAGTACGATCATATGCATTTCTTTCTTACAAACAGGACACTTATAATGGCTACTAAGTAAACCTTCATTTACACACCAGTCAATTAATGTTTTTTTTCCCCTTTTGTTCCAAATCTTCCATAAATTCAAGTTAATCTTACCTCATTCAGCCATTTTGCCATGTAAACTGCAAAATCACGAACATACTTTCTAACCAACACTTACAAATCTTTTCCCTTCTTTCAAATTCACTGCAATCTCTCAACCAGTTACATCATAATAGGGTTTCCATGACATTCAACTACACAGGTTACCATAAATGAAACAACAACTTAATGATAATGCAAGGGGCACCCTTAAATATACTATAGCCGAAAGGGGTCATCCATATTTGGCATGAAATCATGCTACTTGCCTGGTTGATGGGATAATACATAAGTAGACATGTTTCTATATGCATACCTAAGTTACCACATAAATACTTTTCGGCAACATAATGGGTTGCCACATAGCTACTTTTGGAAACATGCTGCTTTGCCTCATAAATATGTTTTAGTGAGGATGCAGATAATTACAGAGTACCATATTTTTTTCTAACACTGTAGTGCTGAATTAATTCTAATCATGGTGTACTAAAATTATTCAAAGATTTTAAATTTTTTTATTCAGTATTATGCAGTTGTAAATAGTGGTATTTCAAATATAAAATTGTAGTTTTATTCATTTTAAAGTATTCAAAAGGAGTCACTTTGTGTTATAACAGATGCCCAGTTACTTTGCTCATTCATCTGGTATAGATTGGTGTTGTGCATTACACCACTAAACATTTTAAACTAAAAGTATATATTTAATAAGGATATGGATCAAGAGTTGAAATTTTGTTACTTAATTTGTGAATGAAATTTGAAGAAACTGCTAACAGTGTATGGAATAAAAGTACTTCCATATTTTCGTGTGGGTGATTTTCGACAGTACCTAATTAAACACAAAATATTATACAATAGAAATTTTTTTGAAGTTATAGATCATAATTCTTTTACATGTCTACAAAATTGCCAAATTATGCCAATATGGTTATGCTAATACATAATTGCTTAAATTTTGAATCTGAAGTACATTCCAATTTGGATTGTTTAGATACTCATAAAGAAAAGATATTTTCATGTACAACAGTTTTTTATCATTTTTTGTATCCATATTTTTAGAATTCTATTCTTATGTTGCAAAATAGTCAAAGTGTTCATTGTGGTGAATCAAACAAGTCTTGAAGCCCATGCTAATACTCATCTATTACATGTTTGTTACAGTCACTTGCAGTGATTGCAGAATTTGGAACATTGGCTGTATTGTGTTATTAGTGGAAACAAGGGTTTAAAGGTACTAAAGTGGACAAAACATTGACATAATTGAAGACCATTCACTGTATTTATTTGGAAGTTAACATTTCTTTATGAGAATTAGCAGCTCATGGTTAAATTTCAAAAGAAAAAACATTTTAACCCTCTGCTGTTGATTTAGCCTGGAGTTATTATATGACAAAATTCAAATCATAAAGTAAGCGTTGCTTCATTCTTCTAGTCCAGTGGGTTTGGTTTGATATGTGTGACTATATGACTGAAGAAATGTAGTATGAAGCAGTTTTGTGATTCATTGTATAATTACTATTATGATTTAAAGATTAAAATATCTGGTTGTAACAAAAGTTTCCCTCTAAAAAATGTTCTTAATAAAGTTAGAAAAAAACAAACAAACGTAAAAGCAATACCTTTAGTGCTGGTAGTAATCACCACCCAAATCTAAGATTTTCTGCCAGTGTCTTAATAGTTTTTCAAGGCCTTCAGCCCAGAAACTTGGTGGCTGTGAGTCCAAAAACAGATCAACCTCATTTCAGACATCCTGTGCAACATGGAAGATAGCACCAGCAAGGTGTAGCTGCAGGTGTGAAAAAAGTAGAAGTCCGAAGGAGGAATGTCAGGGCCGTATGGTGAGTGTGGAAAAAGATCCCATTCGAGTCCGTACTGAGTCCAGCTGATGAATACAGACACATGTGGTCTGGCATTATCTTGATGGAACTTTACCTTTTTATGCCTGAACTCAGTTTGATGTTTTCCCTTGATAGCAGCATCAACATGGACTAGCATCTCACTGTGCATCTTATTGTCGAGGGTTTTACCTTTTTCCAGATATTCTATGTGTATAATACCATAAAAACCTCACAAGACAGAAAGCATGATCATTTTGTTAGTCAAATTGAACTTTGTGATGCTGCCGACGGGTTCACCGGGCTCAGACCAACCCCCTTTTTGGCTTGTGTTCTTGAAGCAAATCCACTTACTTTTCATCACAAATGATGATCTATTCCATAATTTTGTCCTTGTGTTGATATTCAAGCAGATTAGTGCAGGTTAGAACACATCTGTTCGTATCTGATTGAAGTAGCTCATGTGGCACCCAGCAATTAAACTTATACGTAAAGTTTAAGCGATGCATAACACAACTAATGGTAATAGCACTAATGTCTAACTCCTTAGCAAGCTCTCGAGTGGTTGCACACTGATCTTCTTCCACAAGTTCTTTCAGGCGGGCCTCATCAACATCAGTAGGCCGGCCAGAGCGCTCTGCTTCTTGAATGCCATCTTCCTTGTTTATGAACTTTTGGTACCAAACCTTTACAATGTCATATGATACAGCTCATGATTTGGTGACATTCTGTAGCTGACTTTTTGTAACAGAAGTGGCAGTCAATGATGGTTCTAATCTGGTAGCATGAGAATTTTTTTTCAGGTGCCTTGTATTTAATGATAACGGTATTCTTTTACAATTTTCACAACATGCTGTTCTAAAGCAAGTTTTTCTTTCAAATGCTGAAAATCATTTAACAAAATAAACATTCTAATGGAAACTTTGCACAGACAATATTTGTGGTGGTGAGAAACTTTTATTAAAACCTGATATTTTACTTCACATATTTGGCTCTTTTTTGTGAAGTAATGTATGAATTTTTATTTAAAATGTTTCATGTGCTTATGTTGATGATTTATTTTTTCAGTCATGTGACAAAAAGCACTCAGTGGTCTCATCCAAGGACAGGGAAAAAGAAGAAAGTAGCTGGAGGTAAGAAAGTAAAAAACTTTGATTAGTAAATACTCATCCATGTGTTAATGTTTATAAAAGCTAAAAATGTGTATATAAGTATTCTGATCTGCTAATATATGGAGTCAATCAAAATATTCACAGATTAGGTGCTTAAAACAAGCAAAAGAAAATCTTGCTTTATTTAAATTTAGTCTCTTTGTACAGCACTGTACCTTTTCCTGTGATTCTACCATTATTTGGAAGTCTTGTTCCTTTAATGCAGTAGTTCTGAACTTTTTCACCTCAAACAGCCCATTCACCACTGCTAGAAGATCATTCTCCTTTTTTTTCCCTAAATTTGAAAAACGCGTATATACATTATTTAAAGTTAGATTATTTTCTAATGTGTTGCTTAAATAAAACAACAAAAAGTATAGAAAATGTTGGTAAATATCAAAACTTGAATCAAAGTAGGTTTTCATATTCATGAACTAAGACTAAATACCTAAAGGAAAGCTCGACTGCATCCTCCCCTGAAACATGAAATCCTCCTAGCTGCTAATTCCCCCCTGTTGAGAACCTCTGCTCTAATGTGTTGAGGAACCATCATCTGCAGTTTGCACTGAAATTAAAACATTGTCTCTTTGGTTTGAAGTTCAATTTGAAAGGGATAAAAAGTCACAGAAACAAGGTCAGGTGAGAAAACAGGGTGACAAACAGCAATCATATTGCTGCAATGCATGCAGGTACTTTAAGATCATGACAGTGTGCCCAGTTTTCTGCTCACTGCAATTTAGGTTATTTACACCAAGTGTCTGTTCTAAGATGCATGTTAATGTTACAATAAAATCCAATATTAATACTTCAAGCCTGTGGAATGAATTTACAGTATACAACCTTATGAATATCTTTCAAAAAAATCTTCATTTACCTTGCTTTTTTAAAACTGTGAGAATGTATATTGGCAGTGATGTGATGCATGCTTAAATTAGAGGAGGACCACTTGAAATGTTTCAGATAACATGTTGATAATGTTAGTTGTTTCCTTAATGGTGATTCAGCAATGTACAGTTTTCTCCAACATTTTACATTGTTGTGTTCAGAGAGGATGACTTGATCCCTTGTAGTATCATACATAAATGATATTTTATTCTTTGTGAAGCATTCAAACTTCTCTGTTGCTGTTTTCCATGTTTTTTGTGGAATTCAAAGCATCTACTTCCTGTTGCAGTTTGAAATTTCTGTGAATATGAGCTAATGCACATGGTAGCAAAAGCATATTTAAAGTAAGTATCAATGCAGTCATCACAATACTAGTTTGCATACCAGTCAAAGGGCATAACTGCTCACAGCTGTGTACAATTTTGCTGTCAATTGTATGGCATAAGAAATTTTTTAATGTGGCTTTCATTTTATATGCTGGTTTAGTAAATATTTCCTTTGCTTCTTTGTATATAGATATGCCAACATTGCATTATATTGGAAATGCAGAAAATTTCACTTATATTGCAGTTTTCGTGTATAAAGCTTTAGTTATCCTATTTAGTACTGCGATTCCTATTTATGGTTATATTAGTTATCCTGTTCAGTAGTCTCAAATGTGACCAGTTTGCCCTCTTTTTAATTGTCTTGAAATTAAGTCTGTATATGAATACTGTGAGGTTTGTGATTTGTTGGATTTTCTCCTCTCCTTTTATTTTACATGAAAAGTAAATACTGAATTTAAAAAATATGGTACTGTGATAAATACCTTTACTGCTCTTCCTTCCAAAATGACTAATCTCAGTGCAAGTACTATTGGCCATTGCTTGAACCATATTAAGTGATATTCATTTAGTGTTAGTAAAATAAGTTAAAATTAATAAACTATGTTCCTCCCCCTAAAAAATATTAAAAGTTAAAAAAAAAAGAAGTTGATAGCTTAAATTACAGCAATGTATTTTTTACAAATATCATAGCTTAAGAAATATCTCTACTTTTGTTGTTCATATTTTGAGCTTTTCTTTTTTGTTCTTATTTGTTAAAATGTGCCCTACTAATAAAAAGTACCCAAAAACGTGCTGGATTTAATTTTTGTAATAAAATACTTTTTGAAAGAAATGAAAAATGCTTTTATATCATAATAATAATAATTAAATGTTTTGATTTAAGGATACCAAGTTTCATTTGTGTGATTTGTCTCATGATTGGATTAGTAACCATGCTTCTACAAACTCTTTTTCAATATTATTGCAGCTCAATTTACTTGGGGTGCTATACAAAGGAACAATAAATTTTGATTGGAAAAATTTATTTCAAGAACAGATGGGGTTATACAGAGGTTTTTAGGAAACTTTGTGCAATACTTGGACACCAACTTGCACCTACTGAGATTACAATTCAATTGTTGATCAAAAAATTTTGAGAAAACTGGTTTGACACCAGGTTCTAAAATGGCACTGTCTGCTCTATCTGGCTGATCTGAAATTGCTATTTTGCCTGACAGTTTGCTGTGAATAAAAAAAAATTACATTTGACATTGTTTGCAATAGTTTGGATTTTGAAACGTTTCATGTGTGATTTTCCCATGGAAGATCTGTGCCTTCATGCCTTTCAAATTAGTAAACTCAGGAACTCAAACCGAATAATCAATTGCAATGGAGATAGTTCATTAAATGAGTTTTGAAGATGCAACTAATGAATCAAGATTGTGTGCACATGATACATTCATCTTCATGTGAATGAACTTATTGCATTTGGGCAACAGATAATCCTTGAGAAATCTGTGATACAGCATGGCATCCGCAACAAATAATCATGTGACTTGGATTTTGGGCTGGTGTGATAAGCGTATACTGTTTTTGAGGCATGGGTGCAAATGCCATGGCCAATAATGGAAAACAATATTACTACATGGTTAGAAGATTTTGTGCCTGCATTTGAATGAAATGTGTTTTTAATGCATGCAGTTTCAGCGTCATTCCCACGTTGAATCCTCTTTCGAAATGGTGACCAGAACTGGTTGCCTCCATCATAAGTTTTACTGTTTTCCTTGGAACTAATTCCTTAGAGAATTTCTGAAATTTGAGGCCTATGTAGATTGCTTCAAATTATGCAAGAACTTCAGGAAAGTAAATGCGTTATAAACCACAATGATGAGCAAATATGTGAAAAACTGATCATGAATTTCATTGAGAGAGTTAAGTCTTGCATAGCCAGTCAGAGGAAATAGCTGGATGTTATTTTTCATTCTCAGATTAAAACATTTACCTATTACAATAATGGAAAAGTATTTGACATATTAAAATATATATTTTCTTAAGCATATTTTATCTGGCATTTTGCTTGGAACTTCTGTTTCTTGGATATTTTTGGATAGTAATACTTTGCTCTATTTTATCTTTATGTGTGTCTTTAGTACAGGATTTCCCAAACATTTGGCAAATAAATAAAAATGTAGCAATACCAAACATGTAAACAACATATAAACAATTGCCAAATATTCTGCTAATAGTCACAAATGTTCCAAGAAAAATTATGAAACTGAGGTTACACTGATCACTGATTTGGCATAAAGCAAAAAATTCAAAATTAGCATTACTCTTTTGATGATTATCAATGAGGTGAGCTTGTATTCCAATTACACGTCATAGTGGGTACAAACAAACACAGCTCGCATTACAAATTTACGACTGATGCATTTGGGAAGAAAGAATTTTCACCAAAAACCAACCACCAGAGACCAAGTGTTACACACATATACAAGTGTGTGGAATTTACCCGTGGTCTGTAATAATATTTAACACCTTTATTTTCATTAATTTTACACAGCTGATGGCCACTCGAAGCCATGCATTCTCTGAGAGGTTCTTAGCTCATATTCTCACGTAACAAAACTCCAAGAGCTCAAGTGCAAGCATCGAGATGCATGTGCAGACTAAACATACCGTCTGCCTTGACATGATGTAATCATTCAAAATTGTAAATCTTACGATGAAAGTTTTTACAGTATCACAATATAAAGTACAGGTAAATAAGTGTAAACATCAACAACTACTAAAGAAACACAATAATTAGTTCAAACATACTTTTTGTTTTACTACTTTGGCACAGGTAAAGCACAAACTTTATTAATTGATCTCTTAAAAATACCGCTTTTCATTTTCTCTGAAACTACTCTCACCTTATTGTCTTTACCTAAAAATATCTCTACAATTCTGCCAAGGGGCCAGTTACATACAGGAACATTATCAGTCTTTAAAATTACCATAGTTCCAATTTTTATATTTTCTTTTTCAAAGAACCATTAAGTTCTTCCTTGCATTGTACTCAAATAGTTATTTCTCCAGTACTTCCATATTGTTTGCACGATTTTAGTCAATTTTTGCCAGCCTCTTAATCTGTTATCATCAACGTTTAAAATATTAGGTTCTGCAATAGCAGTGATAGGTCTGCCTATCAGGAAATGGCATGGTGTCAAAATATCGGAGTCCTCTGGTTCAGATGATAAAGCATGCAAGGGCCAAGAATTCAAGATCCCCTCAATTTGAGCAATTACTGTAAGAAACTCCTCATAGGTTAATTTCAAATTGCCTGCTACACGTTTCAAATGAAACTTAACAGATTTGACACCTGCCGTCCAATGCGCTCCATGATTAAGAAATGTAGGGGGAATGAAAGACCAATTAATACGCTCACTCAATAAATAATTACCTAATTTGTCATATGGTTTGCTGACTATATTATTCAATTTATTTAATTCTGTATTACTATGAACAAAATTGGTTGCGTTATCTTAAAATATGTGTGCACACTTGCCTTTTCTGCTGAAAAAATGCTTTAAGATTGCAATAAATGCTTGACTAAACAGGTCTGTTACCAACTCAAGATGTCAAGCTTTGGTAACAAAGCAAACGAAAATACACACATACACCTTGTTAAGGCAACCTTATCTCTGATGTGGGTATTTTATAAAATAAGGACAAAAAAAAAAAAAAAAAAAAAAAAAAACTCCAACACAACAATGGAAAATTCAGGCTGACACTTTCTTTAGGGAGTTAACCCATAAGTTGTTGACAGGGCACTGATTTTGCTTTGAAGCATACGACACACTCATGTATTATTTTTCTGCAAATGTCATGCCCATTTAAGGGCCAAAACCCTTGCCTAACAATTGACAATAAGCCTTGTGGGTCAATATGCATGTATTTCTTATGAAAAATCACAATAATTAAATTAGTTAACTTATGATTCTTTGGTAGGATTATTGGAAATTTTCAATCAAAATTCAACTTACAATTAGCTAGTCTGCCTCCAACTCATAAAATTCCATATTGATCTAGAAATGGAAAAATATCTCTTACCTTGCTATCTGGAGGTACCTTACCATCCTTTTGAAGGCTTGAGATTTCTTCTTTTAACTCAATATTTTGAATCATCTTAATCAGTTTAAGTTCGGCTAATTTTAATTCCACGCTCTGAAGAGGACTGGAAACTTTGTCGTTTCTTTGCAGTTGTTTACAAACCTAAAAATAAAACTTAAAGCACTAATAATTTTTTGTCATTTCTTTGCAGTTGTTTACAAACCTAAAAATAAAACTTAAAGCATGAATAATTTTAGTATAACTATTACTTAATGTAAGAAATCCTCAATGAAAGGCTTAGCTTTCACATTAACAAAAATATTAGAGTCACTAAGGATTTTACGTTCTTCTGGAAAGTCCTTCACAATGACTTGCATTGAAATCTCTTTATTTGGATACTCATTGTTTTTCAGAAACAGAGAGCCTTTCCACCACATATCATTTTCTAAAAGTTTACTTAGGTCCAAACCTCGGGATATAAGATCATTCGGACTCTCATTTGATGACACATAACACCACTGATAACCATTAGCCATTAGTCAACTCTTGAATTGTTGCTACTCGATTTGCAACAAAAGTTTTCAACTGGTGAGGTTCCTTTTGTAACCGAGAAAGTACGATCATGGAGTCACTCCACAGATACACATTGTTCACAGGAATCTCTAATGCAATTATTACTCTAACTATTAACCTTGCAGGTAGGACTGTCGCACAAAGCTCCAGTCTCGGAATAGTAACTCGTTTCATAGGCGAGACTCTGGATTTACTAATCACTAGCTTTGTTTTCACTTCTCCATCTCTTGAACGGGATTTGCAATATATGGCTGCTCCGTATGCTATCTCAGAGGCATCTGCAAATCCGTGAAGTTCCACCTGGTCTACTTCTACAATAAGAATAAACTTCTCAACTTCTGTTTTATTTATCTCTTCCAATTCAGTAGAGAATTTCTTCCATTCATCAGCTTCCTTTTTGGCAGTGGTTCATTCCAATTCAGCTTCAACAACCACAATCGTTGGAGGAATATTTTGGCTTTACATATGATTGGCAAACAAATCGGGTCAAACAATCTTGCAATTGTGGAGAATATTTGTCGTTTGGTAACAACTATGTCATTATCGACTTTCACTCTAAAACTGAAACAGTCTCTCCTAGACTTCCAAGACACTCCAAGTGTTGTAAATGCTTCTTCATTAGGAAAAGGATAGGTGTTATCTTCTGCGAGTTTAGCATGATTACTGCACCACTTGTGTAGTGTCATTCTTGTGCTCTTTAGTATTGCAGTTAACTGAGATTGAAGCTCCTTTGCTGTATTCAAAGATTCCGCTCCACTAAGCACGTCGTCCATATAAAATTTTTTAAGTAAGACTGGCGCAGCTAATGGAAATTTTGGGCCTTCATCAATTGACAATTGCTTAAGCGTTCTCATAGCTAAGTATGGAACACCAACTGTACTGTAGGTCACAGTGCTAAGCTCATAGATTTTCACAGGGGTATCACTTTCTTTTTTCCTCAGGATTCGCTGCAGGCGTTCAGGGTTAATTTCAATCATTCTATACATTCTTCTGATATCTGTCGTAAATGCAAATAGGTAGTTTCGAAATCTAAGCATGATTAAAATGAGATCATCCTGAATAACCCCTCCGTTACATTGTAAAGAATTTAGCGAAATTCCATTTGATATTAAACATGATGCATTAAACACTGTTCTCAATTTAGTTGTCATTTTTTGAGAGCGATATGTCCCATGATGTGGCATATAGTACACTACCTTCGGCTCACTGTTCTCCTTAACCTCAGTCATATGCCCAAGTACTTCATACTCCTTAAAAAAAATCCTGATACAGACTTAAGTATTCAGAGTCTTTCATGAACCTTTTCCATAAGGAATTCAAACTTTTAAGGGCCAAATCCTTTGAATTTCCTAAGCAAATAGGGTCATCCTTTAGCAGTATTGTTACAATGTATCTTCCTCCTTCATTCTGCTTATGAGTTTGCTCATAATATTCTACACATATTGCTGTTTCTTTATTTTTTGGAACGGCTGTTTCAACATTCTCTATTTCCCAAAATTTTCTCATTGTTTGTTCTAATCTCCTCTCTTCTCATCCGTTGTTTTCATTAACCCACAATGTACTCGGTTCTGTTCTTCTGATGTAGCGCTTCCTGACACAATAAACCCAAATACGCTGTTTTGTAAAATAAGACTCGAATTTTCGTAGGGAATCTGTTCAGACTTTAATATTTCAAAGGAAACCTCAGCTCCTAAAAGCATCTCTATACCTTCTGGAACATTAAAATTCTCATCGGCTAATTTTATTTTACTAAAATCTTGCATTGGAATATCAATTTTCCTTGAAGGAATCAAATCTTGCGGGATATTTTGGTACTACTAATAGGTATAAATGTCTCACATAACTTTTATCTTTATTGCTAATGCATGCTGAAACTCTTGATCGAATTGTAAACAAGGAATCATTTAATCTGGAAATTGTGATGTTTACTTTATCTGATTTCAATTGGAATCTACTCACACATTCTCTGCTTATAAAGGATGAATACTGCCAACATCAAACAATGTTTTGACTGGATGTAGTTTACCCATTTCATCATTAATAAAGAATATCGCAGTGTTTAAAAGAACATTTTTTGATTTCCTTACACTTGTTGCTGTAAGCAGAGCATTACTGCTGCTACCAGAAAATGAAGTGCCACGTGGTGTCTTTTCCCGCATACAGAACATGAAACTTTTGATTTGCAGTTTTTAACAGGATGATTTAATGCTAGGCAGTTAAAGCACAATTTATTACTTTTAACTCGATCATTCACAGGTAGTTTGAAGTAATTTGGGCATTTTGCCAAGAAATGATATTCCTCACAAAGAACACACTTTAAGCCTTTCATGTCGGCAAAGAATACTTTGAAATATATTTTGATGTTTTATAACTGTTGCAAGATTTTTGAAAGCTGTTCGCACTTTTGGTAAGGGACTTTCCATGAGATGTGAAAAATAAATCTGGTTTCTTTGCCATTTGTTGAGGCGGAAACCAACTTTCAGCTTGCCTTACAGAAATATGGGTTGATGTTTCTCGATCTAATGTCTCAAACAATTTGTCTGCTATTATTAACTGTTTCAAAATCAGACTCTTTCTTCAGTTTTAAGTAATATTCAAAATTTGTTGTTAATCGGGAACACGAATTGTATATGGGACTCATTTAGGGGATGAGCCTCTTTAAAATTCTCTAAAGCAATTTGTGGCATTGGCTCGAATTCTCTTAGAACAATAGCCTTTATTTTTTTCACAGTCACTTATATCCTCATCTCTTATATACACGATAATGTTCGAAGCCTGTTCCCATAACAAGTTTAACAATATTTCCGCTTTAGATTTCTCAGGCACATTTTTTATCGTGAAAGCTCTTTCTAAAGAAGAGAAAAAATAATTACAATTTTCAGGTTTACTTGGAAGTTTCAACATTAGAGTTCTTATACTTTTAATAAGGGAATCTAAGGAATCAGAATTTTCTGCTTTTGTTTCGTTTGATCTTTGCCTTCAACTCGTAATCGAGCACTTTCCAGTTCTGTTTTACATCTCTCCAATTTAATTTATTCTAACTGTAATACTTTAGTTTCTTCAGGTTTACGATGCTCCACTATGGAATTACCCAACTCTACGACTGAATCTGGATCAGATTTAAAAGTTTCACTACTTTTAATTGCTAGATTTAAATCTGCAACAGTTCTCTTTTCACTTAATTCTATATTTAGTTCTAAAGATAGTAGCTTTAAATCTTCTTTGAGTGCACCTTTTATCAACATTATACTCTTATTAAAATAACACAAGATAATAAACTAATTCTTCTCAAAATACTCTTAACATAGTTCATAAATACTATAAATATTTTCTCAAAACTGTTATACAGTATCTCAATAATAAAATGGCACTTAATTTTAAATCAAAACTGTTGACTTACTTGTTGCTTGTCGATGACTCTTAATCCATAGACTTCAGGGTTTAGACGAACCAGACATGTTACACACACACTGGAATTTTACTCGTGGACTGTAATAATCTTTAACACCTTTATTTTCATTAATTTTACACAGCTCACATGGCCACTCGAAGCCATGAATTCTCTCAGAGGCTCTTAGCTCATTTTCTCAGGTAACAAAACTCCAAGAGCTGAAGATGCGTGCGCAGATGCAAGTATTGAGATGCGCGTGCAGACTAAACACCAAGCAACCACCATAGAATTAAACAAGTTTCAGATATGTTTTGTCAGAAGACTATGTGAATGTATGAAATGAGTTTCTAATATTTTACTTCATTTTGTGGAAACGTTATTTCCACAAAGCTGGCTTTTCATGTAATACTGCAACAAAATCCAAACATAGAAACCAATCTGATGGTGAATCTGATATGATAATTCAAATTTCTAACATTGTGCCTAACATTAAAAGAATCTGTAATTTGAAGATCGAGACATTTCTAAGTCATTGAAAACTAAATATTTAATTTTTTAAATATTTTTTTGTTCTATTTAATTAGTTTTATGCATCATTTTTTATAAAATTAAAAATTGAAAAACATACCTTTTATAGCTGTGCGATAAAAATTGGAGTAAATATTTTTTTTGTTTATCTGATATATTTGCATTATCATTTATTATAATTAAAAACTGAAATTGACTTTAGTTTTTCTTCAAAATTTTAGAACATTTAAGTGCTCCTGTATTTTAAAAGTTTGGAAAACACTGATATAATAGAATGTATTGAATGAGAAAAGAATTGATAAATTTAGATACTTCAGTGTTCATTATTTTAATACTGTTTTTAATTTCATTGATATTATTAATTAAGGCTGTGTTAGTTTTTCTTTTCTTTTCTAAGTGAAAAAAAAGATGCAAATTAGAAACTTCTTGAGTTACTAATATAGATAATAATTTGATTTATAATATTATAGACAATATTAAACATTCTAATAAGTGTGCACTTTTGAAATGTTTTATTCATTTTAATTGTTTTATTTTTTTCATATTGTTAATTGAAAATTCATTGTTTAATATGTTTTATAATTGTTAAAATTTGATATTTTTAGAATTACCTCATGGCTGGGAAAGAATGGTTGGTGAAGATGGACTCGTTTATTTTATTGAGTAAGCTTACAGTTTTCTGTAATTTGAAGTTATTTTGTTCTAATATTTTAGAAGTCTTTTCAATATATATTTTGCATCATTTTTTATTCTTTCATTTAATTATAGTTGCACTTTATTTGTTAATCTGATATAATAAAACTAATTTAATTTTATTGTTACCCTTATTTTTTGTTATTATATCCAGACTATTGATCAATCCTTTGATGCTCATAAAAAAACTTAGCCCGCATTTCTAGTTACACACCCCAGTGGGCACAAACAACGCAGCTGGCATTACAGATCTGTGACTGACAGATATTGCATGTATTTGGCAAGAAAGATTTGCTTAATCTTGCTACTGCCAAAGGATTAAAGTTAATTTATGTCATTTAATTTCATGTAAACTTAAGAGAGAGTGCCATGTATACTTTTAATTTTTTTAAAAAATTCCATTTATAATCTTAATCTTGCCTATTTTATATGTTCTTTCTCTCTTCCAAAAAATAGAATTTGTTTTCTATGCCAATTAATAACAGTTTCAATCTATGAAATTAAAATTTTACTCCCATGTTAATACATCCTGAGAAAATTTTAAAAATAGTTTTAAAGCATTTATAGCATTGTTTTTCCTTAATAATCATTACTATCATCTACGCTATATCATAGTTGACTTCAGAGCAGTACCAAAAGCACTCTTAACACCTGCCAATAAAAGCGCTCTTGATATTTGCAATCATCGTGAATAGTTTTTGATTTAAGATCATTGTTGTCATCCTGTGAGTGTTTATTTTTATCCTTTCACATCTCAGATGATTTTCTCATTGCTGTATTCTAAATATTATTAGTGTGTTATTATTAATCTTTTCAGAAAAGCTCAAGATAGTTTTAGAAAACATGCCAAGTATTATTTTAAAAGATGCTTATTTTTTGTAGTGTTATAATTAATTTCCTTCATTTGTAGGACAGAGTGAGAAAAATCTACATTTATCTAAAAAATTAAGTTAGGCCAGTATTGAATTAATTCTTTTTCCAGACTTTCAAAACCAGTTCAGAAAGATCCGAAAGAGAAAGAGTTATTACAAAATCTCTTCTGTCTTGTTATAATTAACCTTTTTAATAAGCTGCTTGTATAATTTGTCTGTGTTCTCTTCTTGTCTAGCTTTTTACTATAGACTGTGTAGAAAAATTTGGCAACAAGACATTCGCAAGCAAAATAAATTTATTGGAACATGGTCCTTTTATCCAAATGCTCATCATGTGCCATCAGTACTCAAGAAATATGATTCTTAACTTGTAACAACACTATTGCCATCTTTTGAAAACTGTTTAGAAAAGATGGAAATAATATAACAGTACTGCCCACTCTCCCAGTTTTACCAGGAGACTCATGGTTTTTCATCACATTGTCCAGTCTTCCGGTAGATCGCCAAATCTCCCAGATTTTAATTTTTAGCCTTTGCGAAGGAAATTGTTTTCCAACAGTAAATGAAATTTATTGAAGAAATGGAACTTAAATAAGGCAAACTTCATTCTCCTCTTCTCTAATGACTTTCAAAAATGTTCTTTTTAATAAATTTTATTTTATCTGACTTGTATTTTTTTCCTATTACATTTTATTGATCTTTGTTTTATTAAATTTTTTTATTAAATTTCATTTGATGAGCTGTCTTAAAATACTGTAAACATTTGTAGATTTTTATATGAAGATTACAGTAATGTTTAATCCATTAATGTTTGTAATTTATTTAATTTTGCTATTTATGGTACATTACTAAGTGTATCTATGCAAATTTGTATTGTAATTGAATAACTATAATTGATCCTATATGTAACTATAACCATATCCAGCCCTCACATGCCTTCCAGTAATTTCGAGAAGTGGAAAGTACTAGAGATTTCTTGGCAGCCGGGGGAAAACTACATAAGACTGGGGAGAACCTCAGTTTCTCAGTAGTTGCTATTAGTTCAGAGCTGAATTCAGAGTATTGAGATAGCCATGAAAGCTTTGCCTTTTAGGTGCACTTTGCATTGCATTTTGTTTAACCTTCTGAGAAGTTTGAAGTGTAACTACTGATTGTGCTGTGTGATACTAAGAGCTATATGAGTATTTGTTGTGGAAAGTTTCAGAACTTTAAAGTTTTTCTTATGGTAAAATAAATTTTATCATGTTATCATTAGTTCTTTGGGCGTTCAATCCATTATGAACCTGTATGCATGCAACAATATTTTACATCATAACTAAATTACAGATAGGTCATATAAAGTGAACTGCAGTCAGTTTGGAATTCTTTTCACATGGTATTTCTACATAACATGAAGATCTCACAGTTTCTACTGGTTTTTAAGATTTCAAGGTTGGTGGCTATGCTGAAGCCATGACTTGTCAATGAAATTATGTCTTTAGGAAAGAACATGGATTGCAGCGGAATGAGGATGATATTCAAGAACTGTTGGGAGAAAATGGTTAGACTGATCACTAATGAGCTGATGGATCTACATCACAAAAAAAGTGCATGTGCATCACAAGGTTATAGAGAAGATTTCACCTGAAAAGGAAAAGGGGGGGGGAATTGGAAGAATGAGATGTGAAAAACTGAGAAAGAATGTAAAATTTTGTAAAAACAATCATTGGAATAAGGCCATAGCTTTGTGAGCAATAAATCTGTTTGATGATAATGCAATGTAACATTCTCAAAGAATCTTCAAGAGTCAAGAACAATTGTCATTAGATAAGTTTCTTATCAAAATGCAAGTCAGCTTGAATTCTGAAGTTATATTGATTACAATGATTATAACCAATGGCAAATTTTATATAGTTAAATTCATGAAATAAGTTACTTTGTGTTCTCAAACTTCTTCCATATCTGGATAAAATTTTGAAGATTTAAACCTATATATGTGTGTGCATGCAAGTAAGTAAGTAAGATTAAAAAAAAAGGTAAAATAAAATTATTACTTAAATTAGCAATAACCTGTAATTCTTCATTTTAATTTGTGTATCTCCCTTTCCTATTCTCAAAGTACGTATAGTTTACTGTTTATTGTTAAATTATTTATTGTTATTTGATTGTGTAATCTTGCAATGCAAATAAATATCTGTTATCCAATCATCTATGCTGTCTATTGTCCATTGTCTGAAAATGTAAGTTGTGCAAAATTGTGGGGTGCATATCATAACCATAATGATGTATGAATGAGAAAACATGTATTAAGAACTAGTTGTCTGGCAATGAATTATGTCTTGTTTTCGGCCATGTCTATCTGCTAGCTGTCCTTCCTTATGCATTATTCAAATTTGCTGCTATCACCCAATAATCAAGATATCCCAGAATTTATTTCCAATTTTATTTTAACTTTAGATGCTATAAGTTTAT
>KK116036.1:502933-522633 GCA_000611955.2 Stegodyphus mimosarum
TTTACTACAATTTATGTATATTAAAATTCTAAGCTTCTTTACCCATTATTAATTGCCATTTGTAATTTTGATGGGCATGATATTTATTTAGTTTATTTATTTGTTAATAAAAGCTTATAATTGCTCTAAAAGTTACACATCAAGTAAATCAATGCTAAATTTATTAAAAAATGCTGTTTCTGGTTATTTCTGTAAATTGCAATATGTCCCTGTAAGGTCGTCACTTACTAACTGGATATTTATCATTACCTAATGTTCATCAGTTTTTCTCTGTGTTTTAAGTATTTAACTAATTATCTTAAAATCTTCTGTGTCAATAATAAAATCACATACTGTACTTTTTCAGTCATATAAATCAGAAAACTACATATACTGATCCAAGGTTAGCATTTGCAGTTGAAGAAAAGGAATCACCAACTGATATAAGGCAAAGATTTGATGCTAGTACCGTTGCTTTGCAAATACTACACGGGAGAGATTTAGGAGGGAAAGTAGCAATAATAACTGGTGCAAATTGTGGAATAGGTCTGTATTTGTATATGTATATTCAATTATTTATTATATTTTA
The DNA here is from genome assembly GCA_000611955.2 of Stegodyphus mimosarum. Taxonomy (NCBI): domain Eukaryota; kingdom Metazoa; phylum Arthropoda; class Arachnida; order Araneae; family Eresidae; genus Stegodyphus; species Stegodyphus mimosarum. The sequence continues at coordinate 503,502 of KK116036.1, forward strand.
TTAACATTTTTTATGTGGAAACAGTACTGAAAATTTACTGTGTTGCAAATTTGTAGATACAGGTATTCATTGCTTTCTAAAAGCATATTTTCTACTATTTCACTTGTATGAAAAAAATTAAAAAATTTAAATTTCTATTATCATTAACCAAATTTGACTTTTATAAAAAGGGGCAGAGTGAAAAGCAAAAATAACATTTAACATTTGTTTTATGCAATAAATACTGTTAAGTTATTAAAAAAGATTAGCAATTTTTTTCATTTGTATTTTATTATTGAAAACTCTACACACCATAAACTTTATATCTGCACCATGTGAATTAAGGCATGTGTCGTATTTCGGCTCTAATTGTAACAGCCACTTCATAGAATTTGGCCACCTACAACCTGAAGCAGTTCTGGACTTTTACCTTAATTTCATCACTTGCAAAGTGCTGGCCGGCAGGAAATTTCTTGAGATGGAAAAACAAATGGAAGTCAGATGGAGGTAGGTCCAGATCATGAGGAGAGTGATGAAATTGTTCTCTGTGAAATGATCAAGCAGCATCATTGTTACATGTGAAGTTTGCAGTTGCACGTTGTCATGCACGTACTCAATACCAGAAGTCAATAGTCCACATCGTTTGTTCTTTATCACATACTGTAACCTTTTCAGTTTCACAGTAAGCTCTAACATTGATTGTTCTGCCTCATTCCATCCAGTTCACTAATAATATTCCTTGATAGTCCAAAACATGGTGCATATGATTTTTCTTGAAGAAAGATGTGACTTTGCTTTTTTGGGTTTCGAAAGACTAGTATGCCACCATCCCAGTGATTGTCGTATTATTTCAGGTGTCTCGTAACAAACCCATATTTTGTCACCTGTCACAGTCCTTTTCCAAAAGAAGTTTTTTTCTTCTGTCACACAATGCTGCAAAAATAACAAGTCTGCTCTCATGTGATTCCATTTTCGATTGTCTGTTTGTGTTTTTGGTACTCGTAACAAACACAGTTTTTGTAGTGCAAATGTTCCATCAAAGTTTCACATAATAAAAGATCCTGAAATATTTTGAAAATTCATTGACAAAGAAAGCGTGAATTAGCTATTGGAACAAAATTTTTTATCAGTGCAGCACACCAGTTCTTCAGTGATCAGTGATGGGCATCGTCATTGTCATGGACATTTGCCCTTCCTTCATTAAATATCCTAACCTATGTTCATGCCATACCTGTACTCATTGCATTCTCTGTTTCACTTATCTGATGATGAATTTCACAAGGTTGAACATTTCTCATATTCAGAAACTTGACAACATCTCTTATTTCACAACTGGTGGGCTGATCGATTGTTTTAAACATGATTTCCAACAAACAATGACTTCAAAGATTAATGTAAACAAACAAAATGACTGGGCTAATTAATTCTTCAGCTGAATGGTATAAATATACATGCAAGACCTTTGTGCTGTCAGATGCATGGGAGATATGTGCAAATGATACTTGCTTTCTGGATCAGCCTTAGTAATTAAAATGTAAATATTTATGGCAATTTCTCCTGAAATGTTATTCATGTTGTTCATAATTTAGTGCACATATAAGAACACCTTTTATATTTAGGATTTGAAACAGCCAGAGCACTGGCATATCATGGATGTGAAGTATATTTTGCATGTCGAAATAGAGAAAAAGCAAGGGATGCTATGGATACAATTTGCAAGGAAAGAGTAAGAAGTTTTATCCGTCATTTGAATTTATTAAAATTGATTCATCATGTTAAATTTTCTGGAGATATTTCTTAGTAATTATGTAATTCATTCATAAAGCTTTTATTTATTTGTATTTTGGAAAAGCAAGATCACCTTCTGTGTTTTCCTGCACTTAAGATGAGATATGATGCATTAAGAATTATTGCACTCTGTTTAAGTGGAATATATTGGTTACTGTAATTCTTTTTGTTCAAGCAGTAAATTTTCTCATGGAAACTACCTCCTTTGAAGACTTTTTCCTACCTCCATCTCTGAAAGTGACCAGTATTTCTAATAATATAAACACCAGTATTAAATTCGACCTTTCGAAGAACACCATCTCATAAGAAGAAACATTTAGTCTGAAAATATGACTTGTCAAATCAGACAGTTTCACTCAGTTTATCTATCTATTTGTTTATTTATCCGTAAATGATTTTTTGAAAGAAGCTGTTTAATTGTATTTTTTTTTAATGCAAGCAAATATATTTTGGTATAATGACTATTTTGAGCCACCAGTGTTCAAATTGTCAATCATACAGAACAGCTAAATTGCGTCTTAGTTGTATAACTGGCTTATTACATAAGTAATTTTGTATTTTCATGTATTTGTAGTATAAATGTGAGCTAATGTCCTTTAGAATTTGAATTTTCCCACCAGTCTCAATAGAGAACATATAATTTCATATATTTTTCTGTAATAAATTATGTATCCTTATTTATATGATGAAATTTAGTTTATAAAGGTAGAATATATTCTGCGTAAAGCCAATCTGCTTATCAAAAACACTTTTTTTGTGCAATGTAAAAAACTGTGTATCAAAGTATATTTAGTGAATAGAAAATCTAATATTTCCTCTCTGTATGTAAAGGATTTGTTTGGTTACAAAATATTAATTTCTATACCTTTGCTGTTGCGATGAAAGTATGGTTGTGATTAATTTTTTGACATAACAAACCTAATAAATATAATTTGTACTTTTGTTATTTAGTTGTTATCGAAATGATGTAAAGAAATTCACAGTATAATTTTTTAATAATTGTTTGAAACAGTTGAGAAATCAAATAAATAAATATAATTGTATGAAGATTTATGCAAATCTTATTGAAACTTATTTTTGTGACTATCAAACTCAACTAATTTTTGCACACAAATCTCAATATTTATTTGAAGGTTATCAGAATTTAATACATGATAATGTATTATTTTGTAATATGATAAGGTAAATAAAATTTATGACTAATTTATTGTTTAAATAGTTTTATTATGTGTGCTTTTTATATTTAATTTGTTTTTTAATTCCAAAAGTATTCTTTTCAGCCAAATTCAAACTTACATTTTTTACCTCTGGACTTAGCTAATTTGAAAAGTGTTTCAGATTTCTGCAAAAAATTTGAAAGAGAAAAAAAGTAAGTATGTTGTTAAAATAAAGGTTTATATAATTCAAACTGTTTGTTATGTAATAATTATGTCTTTGTATAGAAAACATTAAATACAGTTGAAATTTGGATGTCATTGATTTAATTATTATATAGTTTAAAAACATAAAAATGTCAAAATCTTTTTGACTTTAGTAAAGGTCACATATAACCTGTGTGACACAGAAAGGGTGCCCTTTAATATTAAAAATAAAATGAAACTTGGTGATACATTTAGGAGCACTGAAATAGAAATTTACACCCTAATTATAAAACATAATATGTAGTATTCAAACTAAATAAGAAAACCAGAATAATTTAATTATCATATCTAGGTTTCAGTTAATATCCTGAAAATATGGACCAGTTTGTGTTAACAAATTCTTCATTTTATTAAAGTTACTGACTGGCATTAGAGTTATAGAAAAAGCAGGTAATTCTAGTCTGCTTTGCTATAATTCAGATAATTTATCTTTAAAGAGCATTTTTCTTATTTCATATTGCTGTAATTAAGACAGCATTTAACATTTAGAAGTTTATGAAATTTATCAGTCATGGGCTTTGACAAAGTTTTTCTAAAGTGACCATTTTTCAAAGCAACTGGTATTTACACTGATTTAATCCAAGGTCTCTAATTTTTTTACTCTTCCTCAATTATCATTTCACTACATAAAAAACTATAGTAAAAGTTGCAATTCATTTTTCTATCCTCTATGACTTCCATCAGTTATAGAGTTTGGTATTCTTTGAACAAAAACTGGTATCCAAACTCCTAATAGACATGTAGCAAATTTTGTTTTAGTCCGAAGGGGCTTTGTTCCTGAAGGACTATTGTTTTTGTTTTGCGATTTTGCATCGGGAACATTAAATTTCGGTTCACTTTTCAAACTGTTGCCACCAAAAATTGCAGCCCTGTATTATATTTAAAGGAATTAAATAATGAAGAATGTGCATAAATGTATGTATGTTTCTCGCATTGTGATAAAACGATGGTACCTTGAGCTTGATGTCTACCATCATCAAATTTTGAATGACGTAATCCTGCTGTGAATATGGGCATCTGGAAGCCCAAATTTGAAATCTGGAATTTGTTTTAGTATTGATTTCATATTTTGTAAAACGTTAACGAATTTTTGATTAATAAACTCAAGGATTTCAAAGCGAGCAATGGTAACGTTGTACAGAAAGAAACTTTTTTATCTCCAGCACGTTAAACTGTGTATAGGAAATTCTAAAGATATGCTCAGTTTAAAATTATTTTGCGATATTGTTCTTTAACTGAATTTTATGGTTTAAGTGCGAAGAACATGATATTTGATAAATAAAGTAACACACAAAATGTTAAAAAAACGCCCCTTTGAATGTAATTTAAAGTCTGAAATCTTTCAGATTTTCTTTTTTTCTTTTCTTTTTCTTTTCCCCTCCCCCTTTTTTAGTAGTAGCACTTGAATATACAGTTCATTGACTAGAGTGTGACAAGTACACTCAACAGAAAGACATAAAAAAGAATAAAATGTAAAATTTGAAACATAATTTGGTCAAAAGGAAAAAGTCAAACAGGGAAGATCTTGAAGCCTCTTTCTTGTCTGCCATTATCTGTCGTATAGATGTCCAGTCACTTTAGGGCATTCCTTAGGATAAGAAGTATTCATAACAGTGTTTCACCAACATAATATACAGTTAGCGGACGAAAAGATGCCAAATCTAAATAAGTGACCCACAAAGCAATCATGTCCAGTCTCTAACTGAAAGGCTGCAACAGCAGTTTGTCTTGGGGCAGTAGTTATTTTTAAAAGAGAATCTCTCTAATGCTTTTCTGTAATTTGCTCTGCTTGCCTAGATTGAAAGTCGTTATTCATGCATTCTTTTATTACTCTCACTGCAGTAGGATAAGGGATAGGATTCTATGGAAGCTGTAGGATTTTGGTTCCTTTTTTAGCTAAAAAGTAAGACATTTCATTACCAAATATTCCACAGTCAGCCAGAAACCACTGCAAAATAACTTTTTTATGTAAGGTTTGTAATATACTTAAATTAGATGTACAGTCTTTAATACTTTGTGAATTGGCAGGTTTCAAAGAGATAAAAGCCTGTATTGTAGACATCTAATTTGACAAAATAACAGCTTTATCAAAACTTGCACATCTAGTAAGCAGTTGTTGAGAAGCTAACCTAATGGCCTCCACCTCTCCATCAAATGGAGTGGTACACAGACCAAGGGACAAATAAAATGCAAACAAGTCAGAGAAGATACCAGCTCCTGTATTTCCATTCTAAGACAGGCATGATCCATCTGTAGTTATATGCAACCAGTCCTGACCAGGATAATTTGTGTGTATAGTCTCCAGAGCAATAGCCTTCAACTCTGATTCACTTGTCATTTTCTTATGCACAGGCTGGATTAAGTGGACTCCACCCTCTAAACATCCAACTGACCAAGGGTCTAATTGATTTGGGAAAATTTCAGCAGCAGGAAGGGTATCGAGTCTCTTTTATGGTCAGAATTCTCTGGATAGGACCTGTCTGGGTTTTTAAATATTCTATTTTTGTTTGTGTCATAATTTCTCCAGTAAGTGTTACCTGAAGATGAATCAATTTTTCATAAAGGCACAAGGTCTTCTTTTGAATAATCTCTTCTATTAGCTTATTATTGATAATCAATTATGTAGCCTGGAGTGGATTTAACTGCACCAGCAATAAATCTCAGAATTTGAATTTGAGCAACTTCCAATTTATTCATTACCTCTTCACTACATGTTATAAGAGGCTCACACCAGTAAGTTAAAATAGGTATAATATATATTTTAAATGTTAAATTAAGAGTTTCTGCATCCCCACCTCACACCTGCAAGTCTCTTCAAAATCCTTGATTTGTCCTTTACCCTTGAAGTAATCTCCTCAACATGTTTCTTCTTCTAAGTTAATTTCTTATCAGATATGATTCCCAGATACCTGATATAATCTGACTCCTTAAGCATAGTGTCTCTGTAAATAATATTCAAATCAGTTGGTTGTCGATTTAACATTAATGTCTGATACACTCGCTTTTCAGTATGAATCTCCATCTCATTTTTCACCAAATTCGAGAGAATCTTCGTTGCAAAATTTATGTTACCAATCAAATGGTTTTGTTTCTCCTTAGGAGCCGATGTCCATAAAACAAAATCGTGTCAGCATATAGAATGCAATTAATACCATCTATCTCCTCCAATACTTTTGGGAGATTATTGATGTAAATATTAAAAAGTGTTGTGCTTGTAACTCCTCCTGATTGCAAACCAATATCAGTCTGTTTAAATTTGGAGGTATGACTTCTGTACCTCACCGCACAAAAGTGCTGTTGAATCAAACTCTTTAGCCTTGATAGCATCTTTCCACCAATACCCAATGCTTGTAGCTTATGATAAGCATTAAATCTCCACGCTTTATCGTAGGCTGACATAAAGTCAACAAACACTGTGACAAGAGTCTTACTCTGGCCAAGTGCATCCTTAATTGCTTGAGACAGCAATAAAACTTGTTAGTTTGTAGCCTGGAATTTTCTAAATCCAGCTTGACAATGTGTCAACAAATTGTTATTTTCAAGGAAGAAAACCTGTCTTTTATTTACCATTATCTATCACTTTACAGATAATACTAATTGATGAAATGGGTCTATAATTTACTATGTCCGACAGCAATTGGAATAATAATTGCTTTTCTCCACTACGCGGAAACTCCAGTTTTCCAAGATAGCTTGTATAACTGTAGCAATACCTCAAGAGCTCTAGCGCTGAAGTACTTAAGAAATTCAACATGATTTTATTTAGTCCTGGACTTTTTCCAGGTCTCTGAAAAAAAAATTACCATCTTTAGTTCCCATATAGTAAAATCTTTATGGAATAAATCCTCAGACACAGAGGCGCAATTACTTCTGATACGTAAATGGGCTGGTTGCTCTTTGTCTTTCATACTATTTGACTTTCTCTGTTTTTGAGCAAAAAAGGTAAATGCTTTTGCAATAGCCTCAGCTTGAGTAAGCTGTCCATTAAGTAATGGAGTGAAATATCCCTGTGTCTCAAGGCAACAACAAAGATTTGAGAAGATTAAAAAAGAAAATTTTTATTAAATCAGAACTTGGAATATGAAAATGTGTGTCTCATGCTATACACGATCGGCTAGGCACTTGTGACAATATAATGTAAGGTGACGGTCAATTTCCAATTTGAAAATAAGTCTAGTATCCAAAGGCTACACAATTGATTTAATGCAAAGTTGACTCAAAACTTCTAACAGGTGTAACATAACATATTTAGATTTTGGAAATTATAATGCAGGCTGAAGAGTACAATTTTATCCGAGTTAGCACAATATAATAACATGGCCTCGAGATGCAGAAACATGCTGTGTCTTACAATCCAACAACCTTGACTTAAATGCTCTAAATCTGAATTGCATCAGGTAAGGAAATGGATGGGAGAAGTGACAGTAAAGATCTAAATCATAATCATGGTTAGATTAACAAGATTTAACATTATTATGTTCCCCACCAGAATTTAAGTAATTGCATTAAAGGTCTTTAATGACCTTGGTATGATTTTAAATTTTAAACTAGAACAAGAGTCAACTTTTTGCAAATGAGAAATTTCTAAATCAAAACTAAATGAGGCCATCACAGAAATTCTTTACTAGTCATATCTCATCTCTTTCCAGGCATTTGGAAAGAGAAACACTTTAGCAACAACATCTAACACATTTAATGTATTTTCACTTTTCCTTTCAACTTTAGAAGAATCTTTTGTATGTTTTGCAGCTATGCTACAATTTGATATCTCCTCCTTGCTCTATAGCTGTGTACTGAAATGTAGGAGCACGTGCCATTGTACAAGTATTTTCAACTTCTACCTCCTGACCAAAATTCTACATATTAATAACTTAGATACACTAGACCTCGACAAACACCATAAATTCAAACCAATTCTAATGTCCTAAGATTAAAATTTTCATTAAAATTTAGTGCTGACTGGAGAGCCTAATTTTAACTACAGAGACATAGTGAATGTGAAACTTCTATGTTTACAAAAATAGATAAGCAATCATACTTTGTGAGACATTAGATGATTTATATTTGAGAGATATCTATTTTATAAATAGGCCAGCTTTCTCAAAACAGTCTCTTGGACTGAAGTCAAAATTTCATTTTTATACTAAAATTTAAAAATCATTCAAATAATACACAATTAAATTGAACAGCTTCTTGCTATGTAAAAAAAACTAAAATGTTCTCACTTGAGGAAAAACTCAAAATCAGCAACTTCTGTACTTAGATTTAAAACCAAAACCGAATGCTTAAAGAAAATAAATTTCACTCATCTTTTGCTTCGATGGTACTCCTGCATTCTCTTCTGCAAAATTCACTCCATGAAGAGTACGTGACTATATGTTGAACTCATAATTTTCGGCACAGCCTCTGCTCAGCTTCCGGGTGTATTATAGTTTTCCACTTCAGAGCTTTTTCTTGGATCCTGGTGGACTTTCTTTTCAGCAGGTGAAATTCTCCTAATGCCAGCTGCTTTGTTGCTCCTGGCCTCGCTGTGTGCAGCCTCCATTGATTTTCATAGTACTTCATTGGCTGAGCTTCTTATTGCTCTGTTGTTGCAATCCTTCTTTGAAACTTTCTCCATTGCAGCAGTGTTCATCATCCACAGGTGCTTTCCATGTGAATTCCGCTGTATGTAACTTACTTTTCTCTGTCACTGCGAGCTTCTGTCATCACCTGTTTCCTTATATATTGGTGTCCTCCTGGTCATTGTTAGTTACTTGGATGCTCCTTGGATTCTTGCAGCTTTCCTCTCTTCCTGGAACTTTCTTTTTCAGTTGTATGGACCCCCTTTTCACCATCAGACTGCTTTCTTTCAGATCTCATATTTGGGTCTTTTCTTTTCTTTTTCACCATTTCCAGGTTCTCTTTTTTTCTTTCCGGAACTTGCATTCCCGCAGTTGAAGGCCAATTTGCTGCTGTACAGCTGGCCCTTCATTTTTTGATATCAGGTGCTACCTGCAAAATATCTTTTAAAAGAGGCATATTTGTGTACTCATAATCGCGCTTAATTTGATACACATTTGCTTTTAGTGATTCTTCACTTGGAGCTTTCAAATAACCAACCACTTTCGTTCAATCAAGAATGACTCTTCACATTGTTGCAAAATTCCTCTCTTTACCTTGAGGGGCACATGAAAGAAAATGTTTAATTTTCAAAGCTTTATCTTCCACCTTAAAATCAAATTTCTGTCTTTTCTTATCATAATAAAATTTTTGCTCTACTCAAGCAGGGCTTGATCAACTGGATGTCTGCCATCTTAAATTCCTCAGCTCTCTTTTGAACAAAAAATAGTTCATCCAAAAGAGTAATTAACATTTTGCCAAGAAAAATAATTCAGTTGCTGTCCTGGTAGTATCATGCTTAATCATTCTCAAGGCAAATGTGAGTTCATTGACATAGCTATCCCAGGATTTATGATAGTTTTTTACATAACTGCGAATGATTTTAACAATATTTCTACTCACTTGTTCTGCACTATTTGATTGTGGGTGATAAGGAAACATCTTAAATCATTAGCATCTCTTGAACAAGTTCTGAACATAAATTCTCAAATATTTGATTAACAAACTGCTTTCCATTGTCTGAAATTACTTTTTGGCGAGCATCATATTTTAATATAAATTTATTTAAAAAAGAATCTGAAACAGTTTTATCAGCTCTTTTGAGAGAAGCTGCTTTTACCCACTTTGAAAAATGATGTGCGATAATGAGTAAATATCTGTTTTTGTTAACCTCACTATGTGGGTATGGACCTAATAAGCCAATTTCTATTAATTCGTTATTGAATTCAGCTTTTATGCTATTTAGATACCCAGCCAGGCTACAATTAACATCGTTAACTAATTAGCAGATGTTTCAGGACTTGATCTACTGACTAACAAATTTTTGTAGTTGTGGAAAACAGATAGCTTCTCGAATGTGCTGTGCCATTTTTTCTGATCCCAAGATGGCCTGAAATTGGCACATCATGTAATTTAGAAAAATAATTAATCTCAAACTTACTGGGATAACTGGTCTTAATTTACGATTTTTGTTTGTTGCTTTGGTGTAAAACAAAAGATTGTTGTCAATAATTTCATAATTTGCAGCTCTATTTCTGATAGCCGATATATCCTGGTGTTCAAAATGATCAGAATTCTAAGTAAGCATAAATATTTTTAAATTCTGGGTTTCTTCATAACTGAGAAGCAATTGCTTCCCGAGAATCTAAATTTTTTTTAATTAACATAGCACATTTGAGTTCAGTCTCCTCATTCTCTAATTTAAGTCATGACAGAGATCTGTTACTACATTTTCTTTCCTGAGAGTATGTTTACATATTAAATTGTATTCTTGAATGTTAAGGCCCATTTGATGAGTCTTGGTAATAAATTCTTCCTGGTGTACAGATGAACCAATGCAGAATAATCTGTTTAAATATTTACTGCTGTTTCTCAAAATAAATTCCAAATTTCTAAATAAATAAATAAATAAAAAGGCTAATTTTTCTCTTTCTGTAGTCATATAATTCCTTTGAGTTGGATTAAGTATCGTACTAAAATGTGCCACTAGCTGTCCGTCTTGCATAAGCATGGCTCCTATAGCAAAATCTGATGCATCTGTAATGATTTGTAATGTCCCATTGGCATGTGAAAATTTTAATACTGGTGCTTGGATCAGTGCAGCTTTTAATTTTATTAATGCTGTGTTTACTTAAGTTGAGAAGGTAAACCTGGCTTTCTTTCTTTTTAAGTTTAACAATGGCTCATTTATATGGGCAAAATCTTTGTTTTGAATGAAATTATTTTGTAATTTCTGTCTCTTGATTTTTCTGAGATCTTAAGTAAGTTTTAGACTACAAATTTGCATTTGGACACATTTATTTCTAACCCTGTTTCTTTTGGAAGCGAAAACACTTCATGTAAATTTCTAATATGCTCGTCTAGAGTCTCATTGTTTACAATTATATTATCTAGGTAAATAAACATAGATTTTCCAAGGACAGGTCTTAGTATAATGCCTATGGCCCTTTGAAACATTGCAGGTTCTATACATAAGCCAAACAACATTCTCAGGAAGTCCTAAACATCTGACTTGGTAACAAATGTAGTTTTTAGCACATCCTGTGGTTTTACACATATTTGAAAATACCCAGAGGTAAGATCTAGCATGGTCATGTATTTTGTTGACTTTAATCTTTCTAATTATTTCTTCCGTTATGGGAATGGATAAACTTGATATTTAGTTATACTATTTAATTTTTGATAATCAATTGCAAAACACTATGCTTTACGATCTGTTGGTGGGAGATTATTCTTCTTTCTGCACAGTATAACAGAGCTAGCATAAGGACTACTTACAGAGATAATAATTTAATTTTTTATTATCTCTTGGATATGTTTTTTAATTATTTGTTCTTTAACTTTATTGTAGAGGTAGGGCTTTGCTTGACAGTGGGAACTGTTTCCTATGTGCATAATGTTGTTTATGGTTTGCTTTAACCCTGGCACATCATCAGATGAAGTAGCAAAGTCTCTTATCAACTGGACCATCTTCAGTTTTTCTGATGGCTTCAGTTCTTTGAAGTCTACAGCCCCCAGAGGCTGGATACTTTTTGGATTATTTCTCTTTCACTTTATTCATGTCCACATGCATCATCACTTCCTAAAAATTAATTTTTGCCCACCCTCACTTTTAAAAAATCCATTTCCAAAATTACATGTGCCTGAAGATTTTTCACAACAAAGAAAATACTTTGGTTCTCATTTTTTTACCTGTACATTTAATATGGCCCTTCATATATGTTGACATTGTTTGCCCTGGGCAGCAGTAACCCAGTTCTTTCAATATCAAATACTCTGTACCTTTTAAAATTCTTTCCAAAAAATGCCAAATTTTGTTTAGCATATTTAAGGGAATCCAAGAGGGATTATTCTCCATCAAGGATGCCTTTACCCTCTCTATTTCGGCATCCCTTATTAGTTTAAATGTTTTCTGTCTCTCCCTTTTGTCATTTGTCTTAGCGATCACTGTATGCAGGTGAAAATTTCTTTCTATTTTTTCAATTATTTCTTTCTAAATTTTATGAAATATTTATTATTTCTTTCTAAATTTTCAAAATAGATATTATGATGTTTAAAATTTATTTATAATCATTAAAGGACATTTTAATGTATTTTTTAAAGTTTTATCATTATAACCTTTGCAACAATGTTATTTACCTGCCCCAAAAGTTCTGTAAGTGATTTGTATTTTTATATCTGAAATAATTTGAGTCAAAAAACTAAACTGTCAAAAATTAAATATTTTATAATTTTGGAAAATAAAAATATGAATGTTATTTCATTACTAAAAATGGAACTTTTGTTTTATAAGGAACTGTAATAAGCATAAACTGAAATGAATATATCATTGTTTTAGAATTTTTTAGCAGGAACAGAGTTATTATAAAAAAGTTTTTCAGTATTTTTATCTTTCCTTTTCTTTTATTCTTTGCTTTCCTTTCTGTTTCAACTTTAATTCAATTTGGGATCCTTAGGTGTGTATATGAAAATAGATTTTCATCTCTTTTGTGCAAGAAGTGAAATATTACTGTCATGTTTCAAAAAAAGGTTTGCATCCTAATATGAAACATTATAATTACTACTCAAACTATGTAATATGTGAAAACCAGAATGCTTTAATTATCATATTCATGCTTGTGACAAATGTTGATTTACATGCATCATGTCCCTTTTTAAATGTGTTAGCTATTAACATACAAAATTTAACTTTTCTGTTTTTTTTCATTTTAGGCCTATTCATATGCTAATATTAAATGCTGGTGTTTTTGGTCTTCCATACTCTGTAACAGAAGATGGTTTTGAAACAACATTCCAAGTGAATCATTTAGGACATTTTTATTTGGTGAAATTATTAACACCAATACTGATCAAATCAGCTCCATGCAGAGTAGTAGTTGTTTCTTCTGAAAGTCACCGGTATATTTCTCCTTTTTATTTATAATTTTTGTTGTTTATTTTCTAAAGAACTACAGAATCTGTAATTTATACAGATTTAACTTTTACTTTTTCTATTTATGAGTTTGTATTTCTTTGTGTATTTTCATAAAATAATTACCTTAAATCTAATTTTTTTTAAAACTATTTTATTGTAGTTAATGCATAACTGGATGTTACTATTTCTCAATGCATCATAAATTTTTTCTTTCAGTTTCAACAGCAGATTTGTATAGGATTGTTATTATCATTAATAATTTGTATGGGATTGTTATTATGTTAATTATTATTATAATTATGGAAAAATAAAACTTTAATATCAATCAGAAGCATGTAGCTATCATATGTTATGGTTTAATTATATATCTTATTGCCATATGACTTATTAATAAGGATGATTCTCTTTTAGTGAATGTGTTTAACTGTATGTGTATCTCATGTTTAATTCCTTTTCTTTTTGTTTTTTGAATGAATGAAGATTTTGAATTTCTTTTTCTCACTTGGATTTCCTAAGCCTCACACCTATTAAAAAAAAGAGAGAGAAAGATAGCAATTTAATTTGAAGAGGAAAAAAAGTATTGAAATGTATTTATTATTCAGTGTATTGTTATTGTAATATAAATAATTATTAAATGTTTATATTACAATCTCAGTTTTTACCTCTGAAAGGGAAACTGGGAATGTTAAGTATGTAAATTTACCTTTGTATGCAGGCTTATGATTTAATTGGCTATGTCTCCAATTCTATTTCTGTATTACTTTTCCATTTTTCGTCATAAAAACCAAATTAAAAAAATTCATTCCGATGTCACATGCCATATCAGAATTTCCTAGTTTATAAAACTTTTTTTTTTCTTTTTTTCTGTATAGCATTTAGAACTGTCTTGTTATATTTACTAAAGTCTAATATAAATATTTCATAGAAAATATATTTTATGTTCTTTCAGATATTTGTTTTCCCTTAAAAGAAATGAAATACTAATTATTTTAACATCCATCAAATTTTAAAAAAGTGTTTATTACTAAGCTGGTAATATTTATTCTAGCAATATTTATTGTAGTAATTATTTTCAAGATAGTGATTTTTAGGAGGATGTTTCATTCATTTTTATTAATATTTTTACATAAAGAATAGCTACCCAAAATAATTTAAGTAAAGTGTGTTCCTGTATTTTTATTATTATGCATCTTTATTTTGTAATGCACTTATAAAAATATTTATAAAAACTTTTATTTATAGATTTTCATATATTAATAAAGAAAATATTTCTGAAGATCGTTTGTCTCCAAAAACAGTTAAAGGCTTTATATCAATTGTTGCATACAATGATTCAAAACTGTGCAATCTTTTATTTTCTAATGAATTGAACAGACGTTTATCTGGAAAAAATGTGTTTTCAAATGCAGTGCATCCAGGTAATGTCGTTAGCAGTTATCTATCACGGAACTGGTGGTTGTACAGATTGCTTTTTGCTATTGTTCGGCCTTTTACAAAATCTTTGGTAAGTATAGATTTTTTTTTTAAAGCTGCATAAAATTTCTAACTTTATATCACTTTCTATAACTTCTTTCTGACTTTATATCCCAATATAGAAAGTGATTTCTGATGATATCACTTTCTATGTATATCTTAAAATCTAAATTACTTCAGAAATTTGAAATTTAAACAAATGTGAAAATTTTTCAGCTAATTAAGTGGTTGTATTATTACACTTGCTACATGTCTTTTGTATTTGTTATATTCACATGCAATGATTAAATGTATTGCCGTGTTAATTTAATGATCTTCATTTTGAAACTTTTGGTATAAGAATATATAATCAGAGAGTTAAAAATCTGTTTTCTGCTTACCTTTGAACTTCAAGTACATGTTTGTCTTGATTGTGAAAGTATAAAATTTGTCACACACACTCATAGTTACAAATATTGTAAAGGAATATTATTCTCAAACAAAACACTATTTATGATAGATAGTGCCATGACTGCCTGCTGCAGGCATTTCTCCTTGAATGCAATACCCTTGCACTTGCATACCATTTTAATGCATGAGGAGAGTATTGTAGTGATTATTTTACAGTGTGATATGCCCTCTGCTTAACCTTAAACCTAAGGTACACTGTTTGGTCACTGTTTTATATATATGCTGTTTAAAATAAGCATTTTTCTGTTCAGATCTCAAAGACTGTCAAATGGCTAACAATTTTTGCCATAAGAGATTTTTCTATGATTGCTTGCTTCATGTAGTTATCAGTACTCATCATAAACTTTTTTTGTAATCTGTCTTTCAGACTGCCTTGTAAATTAAAAGGTTATAAAAATTAGGAAGAGCTAATAAAATATTGATAAATAAAATGACATTGTTATGCATGCTAACATATTATCTGGAGATTGTAGTCAAGTGGGAGCTTTTGTAGATAACCTTTCTGATTCATTAGATGGAATCCAAATGAATAGCTTTGTCATGGTCACTTCCTTTTATGGTTGCTGCATATGATTTTGCAGTTTTAAACATGAGCTGTACTTTTTTAGGATTTATGTTCTGCAAATATATCTGTATTAATTTTGAAGAATGTCCATTACCACAGCTTAACCATAAGGATTAAAAACTGACAGTTATGCACTTATGCTGAATAATTATACATCTGAAGAATGAAAAGGCCATTCTCATGAAAGCAGTAGCGATACTGTTTTGGAAACATTATTGTTTTTTTTTTTTTTTTAGATTGTCCGTATCATAAGAAGATTAATAAAAATTACAGATACCTGTAATCTACAAAATCTTTGCATTAAATTAAAAAGTCTGTGTGCTGTCTATGACATTCAAACCCCAAATCATTCTTCACTTATTATTAAAAGCATGAATTACTTAATCAAATCCACATATTAAGACCAAACTTACTTGGCTTTAAACTCATACTGGCCAAAAATAAAGAGTTATTCTGTAAATAAAGTAAATAATAAATAGCTGTTTTCTAATGGTTACGTACAAAGTTCAGTTTATAACAGGTCATAGTTTGTTTTCTTAATATTTCTTTTCAAGAAATATTTCATCTTCAGAACTATGCAAATGGGGGGGGGAGGAGATCTGAATCCTTATATATTCTTTTGGCTCGTCGCAAAGGATTTTAATCTGAAAAAGCCATTATGTAATTGGAACTCCTACATAAAATTATAATTAAAACTCTCAGCATCTCCAAATAATTAATGCTATTATAAAGTTACTATCAGCTTATGGAACTGACATATTGTCATATTAATGACTATAAACTTTCATAAGTAATATAAATAATTCACAGAATATTTATCTTTTTCTAGGAAATATTTCATTCTTTACATAGCTGAATTTTGACTTGTCTTATGTAAACTTGCCATAAATGACTTCTTTGCATTGCAGAGTCTCTGAAATATTTAGGAATTTTTAGAATTTCAAAATTTTTTTACAATCTCTATTTATTACATAATGTTTTATACATATATACTTTATCATGTATAAACTTGCTATATGTACTTATTATTTTTATTAACACAACCTCTAAAATTCAAACTTATCCTTCAAATTTTCTTTTAAATATTAATTATGTTTTTATAGCATATTCTGTTTATGTTTTCTCAATTAATAAATGATTAATGACAGAAACAACATCTAATGATTGTGTGCACTAAGCTTGTAGTCTTATCTTACTGTTGTTCTATGCTTTTTTCACTTATATCTGCTATATGAGGGATAGCATGTGTAATAAGATTATTTTATTTTGTTTATCATTTTAATATTACACGTGCCATTTAATCTCCAGAATGTTTTTCAATTCAAAGTAATATATGTACTTGAAAAATTCCTGCATCTCTAACTAAAGCAAGGAATTTTATATAATGGTATATGTGACAAGAATAGAACTTTTTGAGGATTAGCATACATGCCTATATTGCACTAAGTTGCAGCATATTTTGCTACAAATTAGAAAGCAGTATAGTGAAAATTCAAAACCTGCTAATACAGTGCTAGAGAACTGCTAGTGTCATCAGTAGCTGAGTAATCAGAATATTTATCAAGATTCCTGTGTTGCTATCTTGTCCTGGATTTTTTATTTTGAGCAACATGCATTATTTTATTTCTTATATGGTGTGATATATGTATGGATTATTAATATTTCGACTATTCAGTTATTTATAAGCTTACTTCTCATGTTCCATTATAAGAAATTAAAACACATTTAGAAGTCTGTTTTAAAATAATTAAGTTCCCATTTAATTTCCATTTGTCATATACTTACAAATTATTAATATCTAGATCAGTGGTTCTCAACCTTTTGACTAATGCGTACCATCTAAACAAAAATTGAAAACCGTGTACCACCACTTACAATGATTATTTTTCAATTTCTGAATGGAAATATATACAAAAAAAATCTAAAAGCTTTCAGATTTTACATTACGACCGAAAGGTAGTTTTTTTAACATTTGTGTGTCGCCTTTATTTATTAAATATAATGTTCTTCACACTTAAACCACAAAATTCAATTCAACATCAACATCACAAAGTATTTAAAAGAGCATGTGTTTAGAATTTCCGATACACAGTCTCGCACACTGGAAATAAAAATGTCCCCTCCCAGTACAGTTTTGCCATTGTACATTGAGTTTTTTAATAAAAAATTCGTTAAGTGTTACAAAATACAAAATCGATAATTAAACAAATTCCAAATTAAGGCTTCCAGATACCCATATTTGGTGGAGGATTATGTTATTCAAAGTTTGACGGCTCTGGGCACCGTTGTTTGATCACAATGCGAGAAACATACATACATACATTTATGCAGATTCTTCATTATTTAATTTCTTTAAATATAACACAGGGCGATAATATTGGGTGGCAATAATTTAAAAAGTGAAACGGACATATAAGTTTTCAATGCAAAATGGCAAAATGAAGCCATTCTTGGCTAGTGCCCTTTGCCCTAAAAATAAATTCAAAAGCAAATATAAAATTATAAAAATAAAAAATAAAAATCTAAGATTTCAGATTTTACATTACGCTCAAAAGAGTGTTTCTTTAATATTTGGTGTGTTGCGTTTATTTATTAAATATCATGTTCTTTGCACTTAAAACACATAAAATTTAATTCAACAGCAATATCACAAAATATTTAAAAACAGCAAAAGAGAATTAGATTTAGAATTTCCGATACACAATCTCGCGTGCTGGAAATTCATTTTTTTTTGCTTGCAGTGTTACCATTGCTCGCTTTAAAATCATTGAATTTGTTAATAAAAAATTTGTTAGTGTTTTGCAAAATTTGAAATAGATAATAAAACAAATTTGAAATTCAAAATTCGGGCTTCCAAGTGGCCAGTTGGAAGACTACGTTATTTAAAATTTGATGGCTTTAGGGACTGTTGTCTTTTCACAGTGCGAGAAACATTCATGAATTCATGCAGATTCTTCATTACTTAGTTTCTTTAAATATAATACTTGGGGATAATATTTGGTGGCAACAGTTTGAAGAGGGAATCCATGCAAAATACTGTTTTGAAATTAATAGCCCTTCAGGACTAACACCTTTGGGCTAAAAAATATTTTGCTATTTCTGCAGCCTATTGGGTATTTGAATTAAATATGCACACATAAAAATATTAGATTACAAATTGGTAACCAATTTAATTTTCAAAATTAAATCATATTACTTTAATTCTAAAATTCAGTGCGAAATTTGGGCCTGTTTAAGAGAAATCAATTTCTTTATGTCTGGTCTTATCTCATTTAGTTTTAAGCGTAAATTAGAATCCAGATTCAATTTTGTTCTGTATTTATTTTTTAAACATAACATGGAAAAAAATCCTTGTTCACACATATAGGTTGTGCAAAAACGCAATAAAAATTTAATACCTTAATTTGAATTGCTTCTAAATTGTTTTTTTTTTTTTTTTTT
>KK116036.1:522676-533362 GCA_000611955.2 Stegodyphus mimosarum
TCTTCAGTTATTCGATCACAGGAAATTTCTATCAATTGTTCTTTTTCTTTGTGAGATAAAATTTCAGGTAGATTAGAACAAAATGGATTTCTAATTCAATTTTCTTTTTCATAATCCTCGGTAAAATACATGTTGCAATTATTTATCAATGAAAAGCAATGATTTTTAATATTGGATGCTAATTCTTCTTCTGTTTTCAAATTATTTTCGGCTAGAAAACTTTTTAAAAATAGCAAAAAGCTTAAAATATTATTATCCAATTCTTTGATTATTTAGCTTGAGTTTTTTTTTTCATCATTGCCTTTATTTTATCTGTAATGGTAAACAAATTAACATTTTTTCCTTGTAGTCCTAAATTTAATTCATTTATCTTTCCAAAAATATTAGCTAAATATGCTAAATACGCCAACCATAATTTCCGAAATAAACATTTTTGCAATTCAAATTTTGAATCACAGAGGAAAATTTGAATTTCTGATTGAAGTTCAAAAAGACAATTTAAAACTTTGTCTCTGGATGACCACCTTACTTCAGAATGTAACAAAAGCGTTTTATGTTCAATGCCCGTCCTTTGGCATAAAATTGTAAATAATCTTGAATTTAAAGCTCGCCTTTTAATAAAATTAACATTTTTCACCACTTAATTTAAAATGATTTTCAGGTTTTCGAGGATTCTTTTCTATACTAAAGTTTCACGATCAATGGAGCTGTGAGTAAATTTAATTTCAGGTGCAGCTTCCTAACACCGGAATGTTTTCCTGTTAAAGCCCGCTCTTCATCACTTCATATGGCAATCCTTCACTTCATATCACTTCATATGGCAATACACATATTCCAGGAGTGTCGTTCTCAGACATAAAATTGTCAATTACTTTGAAAATTCAACTTGCTGTTGCTCTATCATGAAGAAATTCACAAATTAAATACTCTTCAGCAATTCGTTTATCTTCTTCGAAACGTATGTAAACTAATAATTAAACAAAGTTCATTATATCAGTACTTTCATCTGACTGCAATGCGAAATACTCACTGTGTTTTATTTTTCGAATAAGTGTCTCTTTTATGGAATCTGCCATTTCATGAATTCTTGGACTTACTGTATCATTTTCTAACGGAATATTATTAAGTTCATTAGCCACTTTTTTGGTGAATAATGTTAAAACGATATCTTTAGCTGCTGATAATATAAGGTTTTCTCCAATAGTGTGAGCCTGCACGGTCTTAGCAATTCTTAGGCTTATAAGGTAATTAGCTTCCAAAGCTTTTTCACTTGAAGTAGCAAAACCTTTCTTTACTTGTCTACTATTTTTGAACACCAATAATTTCCTCTTAAAATATTCTTCAGATTTATCCTTTAAATTGGCATGCTTAGATTCAAGATGTCTTTTAAGAAACTATAGTTTCATACTGTGGTTGGATAATAGTTCCCCGCAAACAACACATTGCGGTTGAGGGTCCATTTCATCTCCGTTCCAAGTAAATCCAAATGATAAATAACTTTCATTATATTTTCTAGAAACAGTTTTTTCTTTTCTTTTCAATAATCTTAGTGCTAGTAGATCCATCACTTGTGAATCGTTACTTTCCGCTTAGTCAATCCTAGTCATTTTTCCATTTTGAAAATCTAAGTTTGTTTTATTATTTTTTCACAAATATTTAAATGCACAATATCTTACAAATTCTTCAAAAACAGACGACGATATTCTCAAACCATGTAGCAAAGTAAGGAATACAAAGCAACAAGGAGACAAAATACCTGTTGTTAGAGACAGCAAACCGACATAAGAAATGATTCTCATTGAAAATGGAGCAATATGATCCCGGAAATGACGACATAAAGTGCTGACATGCTAATAAATCGATAAACTGTAAGAGAATTAATGAGATACTATTAAATTTTTTATAGGAACTTATTTTTATTTCCTATTAAATACAGCATCCATTTCTATCACTCCTTTTAAAAATATTATTTATGGCAAATTTTGTTGTGTCTACAGCTAAGAGAATATTTGTGAAGCGTATAGAATGGAAGAACAACGGAAACTGCCATGCAGAAAGATAGTTCGCCCCTTGCTAAACTTATAAGCGGCTATTGACCTTGAACAAAGCTCAGATCGCAAAAATTTACGAGTGCTAGAGAAAAGACTCTACAGGATGTTGGGGTTTTAATTTTTGAATTTAAAAGTTAAAAATACTTTGCTTACCACCTCTTTTCCTCTTGTGTACCACCGGTTGAGAACCCCTGATCAAATTATTCAGTTATTTAGAAAGTTACTTCTTCTGTTCCATTTTAAGAAATTAAAACATACCTTGAAATCTGTTTTAAAATATATAAATTTCCATTTGTCTAATTGCTAACTGCAGCGTTTTTAACATAATGTTGATGGAAATCTGTATCTAATCTGATATTATATCATTCATTATAAACTTGGACACTTTAACTTTGGTAACGCATAAAACTGCAAGCATTTATTTCTTAAAAGTACTTGCTATAATTTTATAAACTATTTGATAATATGTTCAGCTATCAGTACATTGTATGCTATGTCATACACATTTGAAATGAATTAGTATTTGATGAATGGGTTAATAAGTGATGAATATAGACTATGCCACTGATAAAGTTTGCATGCTAGCTTGTTTTAGTCTATGGAAAAAAAAAAAAAAAAAAAACGGGGATAAAAAGGAAAGCTTAATAATTTAAACAGTTGCACATGATAATAAATTAACTATACATTATAATGTTGCTCTGCAAGTGCCAGGATATGTTCTGGTCCTACTTGGAGAAAAATCATAGGTTTGGCCCCCCATACATTCGAATTTCAAAAAATGGATTTTAAAAAAATCAAATGCTTTTACTGAGTATTAATCTCTGAACTGAGGCTTCTGCTGGCGCTTTTTTATATTATTTGTAGAAAGGAAAAAGAGACTTGGATTTTTTTTGATACGATCTGTCACAGAACTTCTGTGCGAACAAGACCTAATTTCTGAACCACATCAGAAAGTTGCAACTTTTGTGAGATTTCATTAATATTTTACACTAATGGACACTGTGGGATTATATTAACAGCTTGCAGTTATGTTGTGGTAACATTTATTATTAAGAGCAATTATTACATACAAGTTAAAATTGAAGTTAAATACAAAAGAAACATTTATAGAATTGCACAAAACAAAAACTTAATTAGAAATAAATAAGACCATATTATTTTATTAATTTTTATATACAACAGTACAAAATAAGTAAAAAAACTTGTACAATTTTGCAAACAAATGTTTACATAAAAATCATAATACATTTGACATTAGTATAAATTTTTCTGAGGATCTTCATGATGGTTCATAATGGTTCATGAGGAGTTCATATGTGTGCTTTGTCTCAGCTGATTAATGAAAATTCCCTGTTACCGTATGGAAAAAGAAAAAAGGCTATCTCCTTCTTAATTTATATAGTCATTTGTTTTCATAAATGTTTACAATATAGTATATCAATATTTATAAGTAAAGAGTATATGAATATTTTTTTAGTAAATAATGTATTTTTTAGATTATAAAATCCATCTTTTTTACATAGAAAAATCGACTTAAAACTTGGGTGTGTTCAAGGATGGATGGTACATGTAATAAAAAGTTTTTTTTACTAAAAATACTTTTCATAAATTTAGAATCGTTTTCATTCTAATGTGCCTGATCATCTGAAAGATACTATAAAGTTTCAAACTGTAGAATGCAAATATTATTTTCTCATTGAACTAATGACTTTGTTTTAATTTTTAGTAATACTTAAGTATTATTTAAATTTCATTTTTATGACCTCAGTTTGGTCTATTGATCAAATCACTTTGATCTGTTAACTCAAAAACAGATCAAAGTGATTTCAGAATTTTTTCAAAGGGAAAAAAATTCTGAAAAAGTAGTTCTTTTATCTATCGATTCTTGATAGTTTAATTTATTAATCTTTCTTTTTCACTTTTCTTCATATTCTACTAGTATATTCATTTTTAAATCTAAATTTTCACATTTATTTCATTCTCGCATTCTATTTTGTATTTACGTTTTTTAGTTGTAATGTACATAGAAATTTTTGAACTATATTTTATTGAATTTCAATGTTTTACAGGCACAAGCAGCTTCTACCTCAGTGTATTGTGCTGCAGCCCATGAGCTTGAGGGCTGTGGAGGTATGTATTTCAACAACTGCTGTCGTTGTAGGCCTGCAGCAGCTAGTGATGATGAAGATTTAGCTAAACTTCTTTGGAATATAAGTGAAAATATGATTGCTCGAGCTACTGAACCTAAAACTGCTGTGACAGATGTTGAAGAATAATTTTTTCTTCTGTTATTTTTATTATACATGAAGCAATTTCAAAAATGTTAGATTTCAATAAAAAATTTTCAAAGGATATTTTGCTTATTTTCTTTTCTCTAAATTGCTTAATATAACAAGCAGTTTCTCATAAATGTGTTGTATTTCAGATAGTTTGAGAAATAATCAGTTATCATTAGCGTTTCTTCAAATTCAGTAGCTAAGATGCATTGTGGAAATAAAATTTCTCTCCCCCAACTTTTTAATTTCACATGATTGGTTTTATGAGAACGGTCATCAAACGTTGTTTTTCTATTGTTGGCCATGCTGCCTGCTACCATGTTTAAAGGCATCTTATGTATTATTCTGAATTAAATATTCGAAATGGATGAACATACAATATGATCCATTAAGTCCAGCATCATATACCGTTTTCCAAATTATGTATAGAATACTTTCGTATAACACACAATCCAGTCATTGCTGCAGCTCTGCTAACACATGTTACAATATATGTCAGTAAAATCAGTGAGGTTGTAAATGTGATGGATACTCTGTTTGATGCAGACCAGTAAAGAAGACTTTTAAATGACTCCATCGGACCTGTGCCTTAGTATTTTTTCGCTTCAGTCAAAGAATTAAATTCACTTCTGTATATATAACAAAATTAACTATACCTGTATGTTATACTCAACAAAAATAACTATATTAAATTATGCCACAACTCTCATATTTTTAATCATTATTATATGTATTCAAAAAGTAAAATATATAATAATTTATAATTTTTAAATGAAAACATTTAGAAGTACCTTTTTGAAAAATAACAGATAACATTAAAATATTTGTAGCAATACAATTTACATAAAAAATTTCATGTTCTAACTTTTTTCAGTTAATTTAATTTTTTCCTTTTAATGAGTAAAATTGGCAGTAATTGTTCTAAATCTGTTTGATTATTTAACTGATGTTCTGTAAAGAAGTTAAAGATCATAAGTAAAGTAATTTTTTTTTAGTAATTAGCAACATTAAAAATATTCTTAATGCACTCTCTTAATTCAGATATTAAACTAAAATGTATTCCTGAATATCCTTTAAATGTTCTGATCATGCTCTAGCAACCAGATTTATGGAAATAGCATAATTTTTAAACTTACTTATTTATGATGAAATATCTGGTTAATTTACTGGATCATTCTATAAATACTGCAGTTTTGTCAGTTGAATTAACAGTTGGCAGGGAACAAGATAAACTACCTGCATTAACTTGCTATAAATACAGATTTTATCTTATTTTTATTCTTAGAGTTTGATTTTAACAGTTATTTAACACCTAAATAAAAGTAACAAGAGCACATTAAGCATATTTTTGCTTTGTCAGTCCAATTAAATAAATATTGATAGGAATATTAATGAAGTATATGGGAATCAGATAATAATAGTAAGTCAGAGTCAGCGGTGCTTCCAGAAATTCTGAGCCAGCAGCTACACATAGAATAGAGCTGGATAAGGACATCCTGCAAACCCTGGTAAAACAAAATCCCATTATAACTATTAAGAACTAACAGAGGATGAAGGAGAGTATGTTTTAGTTTAAAAAAGAACTTTGTTTATTTTAATTTCGAAATATAAGAAAGCCTTATTTATGATTTATGTGATTATCCAGTATATCATTTGGATATTTAAGTTAGGAGAAAATACCTAACCTTTTAAAATACCTAATTCCATTGACTTTGGAAATCAGCAGCTGTCTCATTTAGTTTACGTCTACATTTTATTTGTGAGATTAAAATATCTGTCGTTGCTTTCATTTCTGCTGTTTGTGAAAAAAAAAAATTCAGAAAAATATAAATTGATTTTTGACAGTTTTGATTTATTGTCTTTCATTTTCCCTTTTTGATATTCTTCTGATATATTCATTTTTAAATCTAAATTTTCAATTTCTCAAGAATATTTTCTGTAAATGAAGAAATATGCCTTATGTTATGCTTGTTTGTCCAATTCAATGTGACAAATCATACCAGGGTTATTTACTTAAAAAGGGAGGTGCCTTCTTGGAGAACTTTCATAGGGCTGAATAGTGTTTGGAAATCACCTGAGATTTAATATTAGGTTAATCCCTCTATTAAGTGTGCATCTTTATATATAATTAAGTTTTTTTTTTATTGTGAAGCTTTATTTACATTTTTTTTGTTTCTTTCAATGTTAAATTACATACCTTAAATTTTAAATGATTTGCTAGAGCTGTTTAGTTTCAAACTATTGCATAGGTTTACCATTTGATACCTTATATAAATTTGTGTGATTTATATAAATATAATGCAAAAATAATGAAAATAAATAATAAAAATTATACAAAATAGATGATAATTATTTTTCTACCTTCTTTTCATCTTAAATTGTTAATAATTAATCTCTTGATTGGTTTGGTTAGCTGATTTGCAACTGTTGAAGAATGTAGCGCTGTTGTTAATGCTTTAAATGCAATATTTCAAACGATACTTCTTGATCCATTTCAAAATTGAAAGTTAACAATCATGATTAATTTTTTTAAATATATTTTTTTTTAAAATTTCACTGCTAATTTGGCACTCTTCATGGCCATTCATCTGAGGCAGGTGCCTCACCCTTTTCCTGGCTCAGGACCCTATAATCAAAAAGTAAATGGTACTGGGTTCTGGATTAAATGAAGAACGTTCTATACTGCTTTAATGACCTGTGTCTTAGGTACTGACTGATCCCACCAATAGCCAAGTGAATAAGACCATTGAACATTGATAGTTTGAGGCAGGTTTAAATCCCGGCGAATGTTGTGGTTAACGGATGTTTTTGTGGTTTCTCTCATGTGTAAGGTGAAACGAGTAGATAGAAAGTTTTCGATGAAGATATCCCTTTCTTAAGACAGATAGCCATAACATATTTGCTTATAATCGATTAAAGAAATTAGATACTAACAAATAATTGATTCACATAAAGTTTGACTTAAATGTCTATGTTGTACTTTCTGTCTATGTCGTAATGTTCTATATTTATGTTTTTATGTCTATGTTATATTTATCTACAGCTGTACTAATAATGTACCATGTCTGAAGAAGTCCTTGCCCGGCCTTTTTTTGCAGCCATTGGTCGTATAGTTCCAATTACAAAAATGTTTTAAATGATGCAAATATTCATATTTTGGCATTTTTAAAATTAAAGAAATCAATTTTGTAAAAATTGCGAAAGCTATGTTTTTTTAAGAAAAATTTTGTACTCGTTACAAAAAATGAAACACAAAATGTTTGACCCTGTTTTCGTGGGCTTTAAGTTCAGTGTGCATTTATTGCTATTAAAAAGTATGTATGAATGCCGCCCTGATGGGAAAATGGTTAGCGACGCTGGCCATCGTACTGAAGAACCCGGTTTGAATCCCGGAGATGGCATGGATGCTTGTAAATATGTACAGTGTCTGTGCGCCACGGAGCACACAAAATATGCGGCGAGCCGGAAGTCCTCTCGAGGAGCTGATGGTAAGGGAAAAGGGGGGCGAGGAGACCCTCGGATCTGCCCCTCCCCGGGGTTGCTTTCTTTCAAAATTGAGGGGAGGGACGAACTGAGTATAAAGTTGAAATGGCGCCTGTATGGCTCAAGGCTTTGGCCCTACGATTGACGTAATCTCGTACTCTTTCTTTTCCGTAACAATTCGTGGGTGTTCTGATTACATAAGACAAGAGAAATTACTAATAACAACAACATATTTATGAATATTTTATAATAAGAGCAAATATTGCATATGTTTTGCATTTCTTACTCATGACGTCTGCTTTGCTGTCTCTGCAAGGCTAATGAGCTGCAGCGTGATGAAATCGCGTGTTGCATAATGTTTCCGTCAATATCAACAGAAATATTCAAAGATTAAGTTATTTATAGATGGCAGTAGGTGTTAGGTAGTCTAGAAATATTTCAATTTTGTCAAACTTGTGTATGTATTTGAATGTAGCAGAATGCACTATAGAAAGCGTTATTATTATTAAGAAGAGCTTCTATAGCAGGTATAAAAGACAGATTAATTTTTATTTAAAACAATGAGCTTAAAATTCTTTTACGTATTCAACTAAAATCTGCATACCAAGATCAGATTGCAGTTTCTTTTTAATCTTATGATTTTTAGTTTATATATTTTCAAATACGCTTTTAAAATTTTTTAAAACTTTAATGGCAAATTCTTTGTTTGCAGTCCTCCCCCCCCCTAAACTGAGCATCTTTTTCATAAAAACGCCGTAATATTGAGCTATTTGAATTTAGAAACTAATTCATAAAATGGCTGTTCCTAATAATTTGGGATGGGATGTTTTGTTCAACAGGTACAGTTTTGATTTTTAAATTAAAAAATATTCTATCACAGTTTAAAAATTTACGTGTTTAGAATTCAGTTTCTTTTAATTTGCGGTGTATTTACTTTGAAGATTAAATGAAATGAAAGTATTGCAGACATCAGAACTTTTAAGAAGGGAAATTACTCTTTTTAGTCCAAAGCGGCTTTGTCCCTGAAGTACTTACTATTTTTTTCGTTTTGCGATTTTCCCTTGAATCACTCTAAACGGATGCATCACTTTTCAAACTGTTGCCACCAAAAGCTATCGCCTTGTATTATATTTAAAGAAATAAAATAATGAAGAATCTGCGTAAATGTATGTATATATCTCCAAATGTGATAAAACAACGGTACCTAGAGCCATTCAATTTTGAATAACGTACGTTTCCACCCGAATATGCGCATCTGGAAGCCAAAATTTGGAATTTGTTTTATTATCTATTTCATATTTTATAAAACCTAAACGAATTTTTGATGAACAAACTCAACGATTTAAAAGCGAGCAATGGCAACACTACGGGGGGGGGAAACACCACTTTTATCTGCAGCGCGCGGAGCTGTGTATCGCAAATTCTAAAAATATGCTCATTTTAAATTATTTTGCGATATTGCTGTTGAACTGAATTTTATGGTTTAAGTGCGAAGAACATGATATTTAATAAATAAAGGTAAACACACAAAACGTTAAAAAAAAAGGTCCCTTTGGACGTAATTTAAAATCTGAAACCTTTCAGATTTTTTCATTTATTTCCTTTTTCTTTTCTTTTTATTACATTTTTTCTTTATATAATCCTGTTAAAAAAATAAGCAACCAAGGCAAAACACGGAATAAAACAAAAGCTATTTAATGTATGTGCGTGAAACTGATGCGGAAGGTTGGTTAGACATTACTAGATCACATAGCAAGCAATAAAGCAAAGAACAAAACACATGCACATTACGACCATCATATTGCGAAGGACCAAATGAGTCCGAAGAATATGCAGTAACACGTAACGCTAATAATAAGTATTGTTGTGTGCGTAATGGTTCGTAATAGATTGAATGCACAAGTCCGATAATAAGTTAATAAAATGTATGCTTATCAACAGAAATATATCAGTTAAAAAGAGTTCTCATCTCAACACACCCAAAGGCACACTTTTGTTTTAGGAGATTATAAGAATTATGTTGTCATTCCATTTTTTCCATCAGTTAGCTATAAAATTGCACGTATTTTACAGAAATTTAACTTTCGGGTCGTTTATTCTTCTATCAATAAAATTTCGAATTCCATACTTTTAAGGAGCTGATTACGGATATGAATTTCTGGGGGTATTTACGGGATTCATTGCCAATGTGATTTAATTTACATTGGTCAAACTAAGAGAGCCTTAAAATTTCGCGTTAAAGAACATGAGGCATACGTTAGGAAAAAGAAAACACAGAAGTCCTCTGTTGCCCAGCATTGTTGGTCCGAAAATCACACTTTCCATCTTTCTGCAGCCAAAATTATTTAAAAAACACCTTCCACTGGTGAACTAGATTTTCTAGAAACGTTTCACATACACAAAATCTTTCTGTTCTAGTTAACGATCCTTACTCCAATCCATCTTTACTTTTAGCCTTTAAGGAAATTATTGTTACGTGCGTACGGGTTCGTTATATATTGAATGCACAAGTCGTAAAAGGTTAACAAAAATTTGGTTAATCTTTACATTATGGTAACTGATAGTTTGGCGACATTTTAGTAAGGCGATAAAAATTATAATAATAACAATAATTTTTATTAATTTAATGTATATGTTTATTTATATTTTAATTAGTGTTCTTTAATTTATTTATATTTTAATTAAATGATAGTCATTTTGTGCATTATGCGTTTGTAGCATTTTGCAATCCATTTCAGTACAAGTAAACCTGCATGGAAATAAGTTAAATATTTGACACTAAGTATTTGCAACCATTTTTAATGTTTGCCTTATAAATTCGCAGGTGACTTTTATAATGGATAATTTAGAGGGAAAAGAAAATTAATGTAATATCT
>KK116036.1:538067-552888 GCA_000611955.2 Stegodyphus mimosarum
GGTAAAAGTTTACAATTGGGTGCCCCTTGTTTTTTGGCGATTCTGTTTTGATGCCAAGATCGGCGCCAATACGACACAATTTCAAGATGGCCGCTACACAAAACCAAAACAAGAAGTCAAAGAATTTCACAAACTCCGTGTCCATGTACACATCGACCTATTTTCACTTAAAAAAACATCAGAGAATTGCACAAACTAGTCATTGCTCATTTTGACTTTGTCCATGTGCACATCGATTTATTTTCAATTAAATAAATCAAGAAGCTAAAACCATGTTAAAACTCTCATGGTAAACAGAAATGGGGTTTCATCGCCAAAACTGAACAAAATTTTTCGCCAAAAAACAAGGGGCACCCAATTCTACACTAGAGCCGCTTTTTAATTATCAGTAGAACAACCACGATTTTTCTAGATTTTTCTGGATGGCAACGGTAATTACGCGATATTTATTTATTAAGCATTAAATGCACGCGCTCTTTTATTTTTATTGCTATTTTTTTTTTTTTTTTTGACGTAGCTTTCTCTTCAAAAATCGTCTGCGTTGCTAAGGCAACATGAAGCAAATCTAATTACAATTCTAAATAAATAGCCAAATAAACGTGAAATTCGTAACATTATGTTTTGGTTTTCTTGTTTCATCAATAAATGGCGCCACTAGCTTAACTCCTGTCCAGCCATTCTTATCTTATTTTATCTCGTTCATTTGCACTTTGGCAGCTGAGGGCGATGGTTCGTTAAAACCACCGAAACTAATCCTGTGAAAATTTGCAGATATGAGCTGATTTTTTTTGTTTGAATTCTAAATTAATATATTTTCGGCGTGTTATTTTAACCTCAATTATTTTTAGTTTTACTTTCCTTTTCCCTCTGATTTCAGTTTCCTGGCTCAATGTAAATTGTAATGACATTGTATGCAAAATCTAAGTAAGTTCAGTAGCAGTATTTAAGCTGGGGTTTCAAAATTTCGTGAGGAGTAATAGCGGAGTTAGTTGCGAGTTTATGCTGCATGCTTTAAAATAGCTCTCTAGTGGTGTTAGCCACCTTCTTGTGATTATATTGATATTCTAGCCTTTGCTTTGCTGTGTGCAGCCGATTTAGCGGCTTAGATAAATAAGGAGCTAGTCGTTTAGCCATACGAATTTATTGTGATTTTACATTTTTATTTTGTGCTCAAATTATTTAGCCATAAGTGGTGGTGAATTGTGAGCACCGAGTGAGTGCATTTTGTTTCGTTTAGTTCAAATAAAAGAGGTTATTTAAACCTTCTTCTGCAGTATTTGTTCTTCAAAGACATAGCGAGAATTCGCTACGCAGTCTTTTTACGTAGGGTCTAGTGTGAATGCTCCCGAAAAGAACACGTAGATTCCGCAGTAATAGTATACAGGCTTTGAGTCCCTGACCGTTATGTATAGCTTCCCTCAGTTTAGCATAAGTATTAAAATTTTGTAAACAATCTATAGTAGGAATATAGGAATGAAGTTTTCAGGTCCTGTAGCCTGGTAAGTGGTTGACAGCGCGGCAACATACTACCAGACTGCAGTGGTGTGTGGAACTTAGTGCGTGGCAGATCAAAGTAGCATAGCTTCGTCTTATTTGATTAATTACGATTTCGTTTAGGCAAAAATTGTGATCATATATGTGCTCATCCTCCGACGAAGCGATAGATGACCAGAAGATTTTGTTGATTATTGCCACGGAAACGAGGAGCATTCATGTGTGGGAGGGCAATTGTAGTTAATAACAAATCACCTGCTATATGAGTTCAAAGCTATTGCTTGTTATTCAACGACATTTTACAACTATTCGCATTATGACGTTTGTAACGTCTCCTTGGAGTAAATTTCTAGTGAGACAGTGCCACTCCTCATATTGCGACAGAATCGCAAGGCTGTCCCATAAAAAGTGTATGCGATATCAGCCTTTAGCTGCATAATCGACCAGTGGTATGCACTGTACCTAATGAAAGCAAATGTACAAGGAGTTGGACGATCAAGCACTCAACAGTCTTATGGCAACTAGTCAAAAGGGTGGAAAAGCTGTTTTTCAAATTATTCAGAGTTGATTAGCATTATTTAATGATGGAAAACTAGCAACTGTGTGTCGTTTCAAATGTCCTTTACGAGAAAAATAACAGTAAAACTGTACAATGAAATTAATAAAGCTCTTTCTAACTAAATCTTCGTTGCGCAGAAGTCGACGACAACACGTACGTTGCTTTCCATACGGTACAATGAGAATGAAATATTATTATTCAGTTTTTATTGTGTTTATTGCATTGTCTTTTTGCTCTTCACACTAATTTGCGCCAACCACTCTCCATTTCTACTCAATCCTTCATTTAGTCGTCGCAGCTATTTGTCCTCATAAATTTCAGCTTTTATGAAATGTTCCCCTCTCTGGAGGAAGGATTTAAAAAAGCACGCGTTTGATGTAGACACGCTGACGTAGCTCACTGTGCACCTGCTTCTTGGAGTGATTGACACTGTGATGTGAATAAGGGACCATTTCCACAGCACGCCACGGAAGAAATCGAAAATTTTCTTGATGTTGCAGGAACTTTTCATATGTTCTTTAATGGTCAGCCATTCAAATAACTAGACAAATTGCTTGTTGCTATTACTACTAAAGATAATTGCAATTATAGTAGGAAATTGGAGAGAAGTACTAATAGTCTTTTCAAATTTGAAAATTACATAAGGGAACCTTGAATCCAGTGCAGGATTAAGAGTCTGGATATTTTTCAATTTTTGAGCCATCAGTCTCGATCGAAGTTGCATAATATTGCTTACTTCCGTTCTATTATTATGGTGCTTGGTTCTTAAGAAGCATTTACTATGATGTCTCCGCAATAATTCTGACACTTTTTTTTTGTTTTGTTTTTGCGCATAAAATACTCATCGTCCTTTTTTAGCAAAATGTAAAATGTCAGGAAAGAATGGGGGAAATTCATATTGTTACGAATTTCAAATTTATTTGGCTATTTATTTAGAATTGTAATTAGATTTGCTTCATGTTGCCTTAGCAACGCAGACGATTTTTGAAGAGAAAGCTACGTCAAAAAAATATAACAATAAAAATAAAAGAGCGCGTGCATTTAATGCTTAATAAATAAATATCTCGTAATTACTGTTGCCATCCAGAAAAATCTAGAAAAATCGTGATTGTTCTACTGATAATTAAAAAGCTTATAAAAGCCGAGGTGAAACACCTCATCTCAGTTAGTCAGTTAGTTGTTGTTGTTGCTGTTATACTTGTAGCTGTAAAAAGCGAACTGCTTAATGCTGTATTGATTGTAGCGATTTCGCTGTGAGATAGAACTATTTTATCTGTTTTGAACTGAGTTTTTGCTAAACGTTTGAGATATTGTGATATTGTGCGAAGATTTGTGAAGAAATATTTCAGCATTTTAATTTATTTCTTGTGGAAAGAATAAATTTTTGTTAACTTTTTACGACTTGTGCATTCAATATATAACGAACCCGTACGCACGTAACAATTTTTGGTGTCAGAAGTGGGATTTTTGAATGCCATTAACTAGAGCAATGGAAGAACAATTAAGGCAATTCATGGCAGCCTTTGCTGCATTTAAAGAAGAAATTAAAGCTGGCCAAGATTCCGTGAAAGAGGAGATGAAAGCTGGCCAAGATTCCGTGAAAGAGGAGATGAAAGCTGGCCAAGAATCTGTTAAGGAAGAAATGAAGGCTGTTCAAGAAAAGATGGAAGAATCTGTAAAAGATGAAATGAAGGCTGTTCAAGAAAAGATGAAGGAATCTGTAAAAGATGAAATGAAGGCTGTTCAAGAATCTGTAAAAGATGAAATGAAGGCTGTTCAAGAATCTGTAAAAGATGAAATGAAGGCTGTTCAAGAATCTGTTAAAGATGAAATGAATTCTGTTCAAGAAAAGTTGGAGAAATCTGTTAAGGAAGAGATGAGAGCCGTTAAAGCAAGTCAAGTAGAAATGAAAAAGGAAATTACTTGCATAATAGAAAATAAATTTGAGGCTATGGAAGGCAGAATAGACGCGGTTGAAAATAAAGTTTCTTCTGTCAAAGAACAAATAGAAGATAGAGTTTCTGCCGTAGAACAACAAATCGATTACAGAATTTCTGCTGTGAAAGAACAAATTCAAGAAAGAGTTTCTGCTGTGAAAGAACAAATTCAAGAAAGAGTTTCTGCAGTGGAACAACAAATTGATGACAAAGTTTCCGCAGTTGCCAAAGAAGTTGATACTTTAAAGAAATTCGTAGCGACGGCAGGAAGCAATTCGGATACTTTTAAATTCCTAGCCATGCCTGCGCATCCTTCTCTGAAGCTATCGACATATGATGGGAAGACCTCCTGGCAAGTGTATAAGACACAATTTTCTATAGTTGCGGAAGCAAATGGATGGGATTCCCAAGCTAAGGCCTGTCACCTTGCGGCTTCTCTGAGAGCAGACGCAGCGGATATCCTTCAGACTCTTCCCGAAAACAAAAGGCTAGATTTCGAAGCTCTGTCCGGCGCATTGGAGCTGCGTTTTGGAGAGAAGTGTTTAAAAGATTATAGCAGGCTTCAGTTAAAATCCCGTCAACAGAAGTCTACGGAAACACTCCAGGAGCTCGCCACGGATGTTGAAAGGCTGTCCCACCTCGCCTTTTCGGAGTGCCCGACAGAAACAAGAGAAATCCTGTCCCTGCAATACTTCATCGACGGCATCCGGGATCCTGAAATACAGAAAGCACTGCGAATGGCTGATGTGAAGGACTTAAAAAGTGCTCTGGTGTACGCCATGAAATTTGAGGCAGCACAGCAAGCCACTCGTAGAGACCGCCACCCAATCAGAGCTGCTCACATACAAGAACCAGTGGATCCAATGACTGCTCGCCTAGACGAATTAACCAGAAAGGTGGATGCTTTGACACGGAATACTGGTGACAAGAAATCGTTCGTAAAGTGCTGGAACTGCGGTGCTGAAGGACACATTCGAAGAAACTGCAGAACACCCCAGGGCACGGATGTTAAAACCGCGCCTCTCAAGAAGGAGGGAAACTAATTCGTGGCCATCTCGCGGGGCGGAGGTTGCCAGATAATGAAAAGCCCCAGTTTAAAGCGCTTCAGATTTCTGCAGTGAGTGGCGGCAATAACGGAATTTTCATCATGGGACAAATCAATGGAATTCCTTGTAACATGACGATCGACACGGGAGCCAATGTTACCATCATTCGAAAAGATTTGGCTCAACAACTCGAAGGTAAACTTATCTGGACGCCGCCCTGCGTTACCCTCCAGACTGTGTCCGGGGAGAAGATCGATATAGAGGGGAAATTAAACGTTAACATCACGTTTGGAAGTGCCACTTACCATCACACGGCCTATGTAGCAGAAATTACAGACCCTTGCATACTCGGATTGGACTTTTTAAGGAAACACAATTTTTCCTTGGACTTTAAAAATAACGAACTGCATTCTGCCTCTGAAGACATAACTTTATTCGAAATTAATGATGAAGGAGTGAAATCTATCCACAAAATAATAGCTCAAGACGATATCACAATACCGGCAAGAACAGAAATTTTACTTCCTGGATCCATAGCCGAAAATAGAAATTTCCGCTACGGCGTCATGGAATATCCCAAGAATTGTAATAGCCCTAAAGGAGTATTAATAGCCTCAGCACTCGTCGACCTATCAGGGACCGTTATCCCGGTGAGAGTTGCCAATGTAACTGATAAGGCGAGGGTTATTAAGAAAGGTGAAGTGGTTGCAGAATGTACCCCAGTAACCAGCGTTGAAAGAAAAAGTAACATCTCAAAACCCGTGTCTTCCGACAACATTATATCGGAGTTACTGCAGAATGCGCAATTAAACGATGAAGAAAAGAATGCTGCCGAGCGTGTTATTAAAGATCTTCAAGATGTTTTCTCCCGTTCGTCTTCTGACGTTGGTCGAACCAGTTTGACTCAACATAGAATCGATACTGGTGATCATCCACCAATCAAGCAACATCCAAGACGTCTGCCGATTGCGAAACAGGAAGAGGTACGAGCACTTTTAAAGGACATGCAAGAAAGCAATGTCATCGAGCCTTCAGCAAGTCCCTGGGCATCTCCCATCGTCCTGGTGAAGAAGAAAGACGGGTCAACTAGATTTTGCGTTGATTATCGCCGGTTGAACGAGGTTACGAAGAAAGACAGTTACCCTCTTCCTAGAATTGACGACATTCTGGATACTCTTTCTGGAAGCAAGTGGTTCTCGACACTTGATTTAAAGAGTGGATATTGGCAGGTAGAAATACATCCTGATGACCGAGAAAAGACGGCATTTACTACAGGACAAGGACTTTGGCAGTTCAAGGTGATGCCGTTTGGGCTATGTAATGCGCCGGCTACATTCGAACGTCTAATGGAGACTGTTTTAAAAGGTCTTTCATACGAAGCCTGTCTGATATACCTGGATGACATCATCATCGTCGGGAATAGTTTCGAAGAACATTTGGAAAATCTTAGAAAGGTGCTTCAGAAACTGAAAGAAGCCAATCTGAAGTTGAGTCCCGCTAAATGCAAATTATTCAGACAGGAAGTCACTTATCTCGGACATGTCATCTCTGCTGAAGGTGTGCGCACGGATTCTGAAAAAGTGTCAGCAGTTAAAGACTGGAGACGTCCCGAAAATGTCCACCAGCTGAGAAGCTTTCTAGGACTTTGCACCTACTATAGGAGATTCGTGAAGGATTTTTCTTCCATCGCAAGACCCCTTCACAAGCTGACAGAGAGCAAGCAAAAGTTCGTGTGGACAAAAGAATGTGAGAATGCATTTAAGAACCTGAAGGAAGCCTTAACATCTGCTCCAATCCTGACGTATCCTCAGCTCGACAGACCATTTATTCTCGACACGGATGCGAGTAATGAAAGTGTCGGCGCTGTTTTGTCCCAAGAAATAGAGGGCCAAGAACGTGTAGTAGCTTACTGGAGCAAGTGCCTATCTAAACCGGAGAGGAATTACTGTGTCACCAGGAAAGAGTTGCTCGCCATAGTCAAAGCCGTAGAACATTTCCATCATTATCTATACGGCAGAAAATTCCTGCTCCGCACAGATCATGCATCATTGGCCTGGCTTTTAAATTTCAAGAATCCTGAGGGTCAGATAGCTAGGTGGATACAGAGACTCCAGGAATATGACATCATTATCCGTCATCGCAAGGGACAGTCGCACGGAAACGCTGACGCCTTGTCTAGAAGACCTTGCCCAGAAAACTGCCGATATTGTTCCAGGGTCGAAGCTAAATACCAACTGGTTAATCCAGTCGCACGGCAAATTACAGCATCAACATCGGCTGATCCAGACCCATGGAGTGACAAGGAAATCAGGAAAGACCAGCTGGAAGACCGTGATATTAAACCCATAATTGAGTTAATGGAGACCTCAAACAGAAAACCTACCTGGCAGGATATTTCGAGCTATAGTCCCACGACAAAACAATATTGGGCTCTCTGGGACTCACTCCATATTCGAAACGGCGTCTTGTACCGAAAATTCGAATCGGATGATGGAAAAACATTCCGATGGCAGCTGGTACTCCCAAGATCCCGAATCCCGGACGTCCTTAAAGAACTACATAGCAGCCCTGCAGGAGGTCACTTCGGAATAATGAAGACCTTGCAGAGAGTTCGGGAGCGTTTCTACTGGAATAATGCAAAGGATGACGTGCAAAAGTGGTGCCGAACTTGCGATGCCTGTGCAAGTCGGAAAGGACCGAAGAAACGCAGCCGGGGGAAGCTGCAACGTTACAATGTAGGAGCACCTTTTGAACGTATCGCCTTTGACATCTTAGGACCTCTGCCACGAACTGCTGATGGCAACAAATACATCCTCGTTGCCATTGATTACTTCACCAAGTGGCCTGAAGCGTATCCTATTCCTGATCAAGAGGCTGTCACAGTAGCAGAGATGATGATACAGCACTGGATTTCCAGATTCGGAGTGCCTCTTCAGTTACATTCCGATCAGGGAAGGAATTTTACCTCGGCTGTAGTCAAGGAACTCTGCAAGCTACTCGGCATTGACAAAACCCAAACGACGCCTTTACATCCCCAGTCGGACGGTATGGTAGAGAGGTTTAATCGAACCATCCTCAATAACCTCTCATTAGTGGTTTCCAGAAACCAACAGGACTGGGACAAGAAGTTGCCACTATTTTTACTGGCTTACCGCAGTGCTGTCCACGAGACTACCGGCTATTCCCCATCTCAGATGCTCTTCGGTCGTGACCTTCGTCTGCCATGTGATCTTTTGTTTGGTCGCCCTCCGGATGCGCCTTCATCGCCTGAGGAATACATTCAAGACCTCCAGGCCCGGTTTGAAGTGATGCACAACTTTGCACGAGAGCGAGTCAACTTGGCGACGGAGAAGATGAAGACCCGCTACGACACGAGAGCTACTGGACATCGTTTCAACGAAGGAGACAAGGTGTGGTTATGGAATCCGACTCGTCGAAAAGGACTTTCTCCGAAACTACAATCACCTTGGGATGGTCCTTACACAGTCCTAAACAGGCTGAACGACGTCGTGGTTCGGATCCGTAAGTCATCGAACTCTAAACCTAAAGTCGTTCATTACGACAGGTTAGTTCATTACTATGGCCATAGTACGTAGTGTATATAATTGTAAATAGTAATGTACATAGTATAAGACCATGGTCCTATTTGTATTTAGTATTTGATTTGTATTTGTTAAGTAGTAGTATTTGATAAGTATTTGTGTTTAATAGCATTTGTATTTGATAGTATTTGTACTTAGTATTTGAATTGTATTTCGCGTTGGATAGAATTTAATTTGCTGAAAGTCACTTATTTTAATTATTGTTTATTTTGTTATTATAAAGTAATGTTTATTATAGCACTGATGCTTTAGTTGTAAGTTTGGCTTCCTGTCCAGGGATTGTACTGCCCGGGACGTGCAGTCCTTGGGAAGGGGGCAATGTTACGAATTTCACATTTATTTGGCTATTTATTTAGAATTGTAATTAGATTTGCTTCATGTTGCCTTAGCAACGCAGACGATTTTTGAAGAGAAAGCTACGTAAAAAAAAAATAACAATAAAAATAAAAGAGCGCGTGCATTTAATGCTTAATAAATAAATATCTCGTAATTACTGTTGCCATCCAGAAAAATCTAGAAAAATCGAGATTGTTCTACTGATAATTAAAAAAAGCTTATAAAAGCCGAGGTGGAACAGCTCATCTCAGTTAGTTGTTGTTGTTGCTGTTATACTTGTAGCTGTAAAAAGCGACTGCTGTTTGTTTACTTAATGCTGTATTGATTGTAGCGATTTCGCTGTGAGATAGAACTATTTTATCTGTTTTGAATTGAGTTTTTGCTAAACGTTTGAGATATTGTGATATTGTGCGAAGATCTGTGAAGAAACATTTCAGCATTTTAATTTATTTGTTGTGGAAGAATAAATTTTTGTTAACTTTTTAACGACTTGTGCATTCAATATATAACGAACCCGTACGCACGTAACAATATAAATAAAATTGAGCTAAAATGCATATTTGTTGCTTTTGCTATGATGCGGATTATGAATTAAATTATAGAAAGACATGATTTACGTGTAGTTTATGGAAAATGTGTTTACAGTGTGTGTACTTTTCTTGTAACAGTTGTAAATTTCATGAGTTGGGAATGCTTGCCTAGCCATTTTGTTGGCTGCATTATTAATATTGATAGTACGTAATTGATCATAATGTAATGCAAACATATTTAAGCTAACATGTTTTAGTGTACATAATATAACCCACGCTACAAAATTCATTATTTCAATTTGAGTTCGCACTTTTTTTTTGTTTTAAAATTTTAGAGTATACACAGTTTCAACGTTTATCTTAATTAAATATATTGCGATTAATTGCAGGATAAAAGTAAATAACTTAATTTATCAATAAATATAATTTTAAATGAGAAAAGCATAAATGCGAAAAGAAATTTGGATTTGTTCTACAAATTGCATTTATTATAGTGAATCTTTGTTTTCCTTTAAGATCGTTGCTTGTGTAAAGAAGCCTAAGAGCTTAGTTTTTGCTGAGATTAGATTACAATGGGCAAATACTAGAATGAAATGCGATTAACTAATACTTTGTGACCATTTTTAAATACAACCATGTATTGCTGACATAAACCAGGATAGCAATCACTTGGAATATCTCCTGTTCTCCAGTCTGCAAAATGAAATATCTCGTTATCTACGTATTTACGCAAATGATTTGTTATAGCTCGTAATGAGCATATTAATATTTCTTTTTAAGATGACAGCTTTTCTTGTAATTCTGTCGGTAGGTTTTTGTTTTTTTTTTGTTAGCGAGTAATTTAAACTGCCTAATGTTTTCATGCTTCTGTATAAATTGTATGCATTCTCTATATTACTATCGCAAGCTAACTGTGAAGGGATTTACGAATACTTTTACCTCATATAAATATTAACAAAAAATGGTATGAACTATTTATAGAAAACCATAAATGATACTACTAACTGGTTTAATTGGTATTGTAAACATGCCATTCACAATAGAACCCCATTTATCTGAACTAGTTGAGTGGAACTACTATTTCGAGTTGCTTCCTTCAAATACAGCAATTAAACTCCTTTTTTACTTCCTTGTACGAAGTAAAGGAAGTATTGTAATCATGAAAGATTCCAGTATCATATTTCGAAGGAAATATCCATTTTGACCGCTATCGAATGCAATTTAACGATGTTTTTGCGTGACATTTGTATGTAACTACAGAATAAAGGACTCTTTTTCCCCAAATGGCTTACAAACTTGATTTAAAACGAATTCAGAAGAGATTTGTTTCTTGCCGTCTGTACGTACGTATGTATATATCTCGCATAACTCAAAAAAGAGTAGCCTCAAAATGTTGAAAATTTGTATATATGACTGCTATAACATGTAGCTGTGCTCTTCTCTTTTTGTCTGAAATCGGTATCACCAAAAGTATATAAATATATATATACCCACCGTGTTACTCGACTCGGTGACTCAGTGTTTTTACTCTTATATGTTGGTAAATTGTGCATTTTTTACTATAAATATGATTGAATTACATTGTTCTCATCTTCGGTTAAGGATTTTATGCCTTTAGTTAATCTGCATGCTATAGTTGTAGAATTATCAATAATTTAAAAGTTGTTTAATTTAAAAGTTGTTAACCTATTTTTTTACCATAACAGCGATATTTGGTTACATTTGAAACTTAGCAGAACAGGGAATTAAGTCAGTTTCTGCACTTTCAGTGCCCTTTTGCCGAGTGGGACCAAAAGTAAACTTTCAGTTTTGTGTACTGAAAAATTCGTCTTCTCACACGCTGGTCAGATTGCTTGTTTTTGCAAAGAAACTCTAATTTTAATTGCAAAAATTATTTTTTTACTTGTTTTAACTGTTGTTGTCTTATATTTGTCTATACTTTGCAATTTTTAATATATATATATTTCGAGGTTTTGTGTGTTTTTGCCTTGCCGCGAAGTGAGAACTGAATTAATTGAATGAGAAGTATATCTGTAATGAAATTCGAGGAAATGAGTTTAAATGAAATACGGCAGAAAATGCGTATAATTTAATATTCGGTACAAGGAAGTCATGTGGTGTACACATCAGATTTTTATAAAAAAGTAGTTTTTTTTTTTGGGGGGGGGTCACATGATTTTCGGCAATAATGCGTTTTTAAATACATTTGGAATAAAATAAACTTATGCTTTCCATTTTATACTTTTCTTTCGCCATCTTGAATGATAGAATATGTCATTAATTCACTTCATATGTAACTCATGTTTTTGAAAATAATTTGTAGAAATTATTCCTTTTTAAAGGAATCTTCAAGTGCAGCTTAAATTTTTATCTGCATAATTTATCAGTAAACGGATATTTATAATCATCCCCAAGACAGAGACTTCACAACGCACTCCTTTTTTCTGCATTCAAATGTATTACGATCCTTTTTATGCCTTATAAAACCCGTACTCACTTTTGAGTAAGGAATAAAGGGGAAATCACTAAAAATTTGGAAATGTCTAGCTTTGGGATTTGCTGATTCAGTCTTAGGTTACTTTAACCGTTTGATTAAGTAGGAATTCAGTTAAGCAAAGTACGGTTAAGAGGGCGGTTTCATTGTATACGGTAA
Source organism: Stegodyphus mimosarum (assembly GCA_000611955.2). NCBI lineage: Eukaryota > Metazoa > Arthropoda > Arachnida > Araneae > Eresidae > Stegodyphus > Stegodyphus mimosarum. The sequence continues at coordinate 550,225 of KK116036.1, forward strand.
AAGTAATAAATTATTACTTATTAAAAACTTATTAGCTCTGGTGTCATAAGTATATAAATATATATTTTGCACACGCAAAAAAGAAAGAAAGAAAAAGAATTAAGGGGGGGGAAGGAGACTATGTAAAATGAAAATGTGCATTGCTTTACATAACTAACTACATTCACTGACGATTTCTAGGTATACTAATGGTTTAGTGCACTAAGATTACTTTTTGATGTTTTACTTTCCCGAAATGTCAAAATTGAATTGAACTAGGAAAATACTAATGTTTCGTTGATTTCATCAATTAATTCAGTTCAATCATGTTAGTTTAAAACTACTGTTGCGTTCTACGGGCTCGTGGATTTGGAGTAATTAATGGCAACACTTAATGTAGAATAAAAACGCAATTTATTCGCCAGTATTACACAGGACAGTTCCGAAGACACTTTTACAGTCGTTGAAAAACTACGATAAACATGTTGAATCAAGCAACACAGCCTTCAGGCTATAACTGTAAAGACAGCTTCGCGGCAAAGCGATAAAGTACTGCTCCCGACTCGGTCGATCGCTCTCAAGCTAATCTTTGAACTCTAGATACTACTACTATATGTCCAAAATACTCCTACTCCATGTACAGGAAGTGTATATTTAGCTTTAACCTGCTTTCTAAAATATTCTCGTGAAAACCGCTAAGAATGCGTTCTAGAATTTTCTCGCTCTGTCTATGGCATATCGCCAATTTCGTCACCAACTCGACGATAGGCACCTGCCTTTCTCTGCCACTTTCCGGCAACCCTAACTCTGTTTGCGGGGAACCTATCTTACCACAGCTGAGCATTTCGCAACAGTATTGAATCAGTAAGAATTCGATTCTTTGCGTTAATTTTGTGCTTCAGATTAAAAGATTCAAATGTATTCGTATTTTTTAATCCATCCCAGGAGTCTCGAGTCATCTCTTTTAAATGAAGAAAATTAATATATTATAGTTACTTTTAGGATTTGATAATCGGGTTATAGTAAACTTACAGAGCTATATCCTTGAGAAATTTATTTTTGGAGGCTTTCTAAGGAAATTTGCCCCATATTTGCGTAATAGGTGATGAAAGTAATTGAATTTTTATGTAGCCAGCAAACAGAACTCGAGGTGAATTTCAAGTGTTGTTTGAAACTTTCCAACCTGCTCGGCAATTAGACAACAGACAAATAAATAGAAAAATTTAACATTACTGATTTTGCTTTCAGTTAGGAAAGTATCTTGAATTTACGCTTCTAAGAAAGTGATAAATAAAAATATTTTAATATTTAAAATAAAAAATGCTCCTTTACTGCTGCTGATTTGTTCTTAGATTCTTCAGGTGGTTTTGCGTTTTGGATAGGATTCAGTTTCTTTGCTATACTCCTGAAAGGCTCTAAAGATTCTTCATTATTTAATTTCTTTAATAAAGAGCTGTAATATTTGGTGGCAACAGTTTGAATAGTGAATCGATGCAAAATACCAAAAAGAAATTAATAGCCCTTCTGGGCTAACACCCTTTGGGCTAAAAAAAGGCAAACTGTTTATTTAAGAGTTGGTTCATGTTTAAGACTAAAAAATGTAGTCAAATTATTGTGAAGTACGCGCAAAATTGTCACTTCTTCAAAGAACTGCTTACTCAGATATTTACAATTCATGAAAAGTATGTCTCATTTTGGTAAAAATGTACGGATATTAATTTGTAAATTAACTGTTAACATTAAATTTCGAGGAGAGAGAAAAGAAAAAATGTCCTTATGTTGTTATGTTATGTTGTTGTTCTTGTTATAGAATTTGGATTTTAGAATTTTTCAGAAATATTTAATCTGAAAATGTAAAAAATTTCAATTTTTTATTTTGATCAGCAGTTATATATAAATTATAAATAATAAGAAATCAAAAAACAGTAATATGTGAATCTGAAGCAGTAATGTCAGAAAATTTATGTAAATAATAAAGGGCTTTTACGCATTCTTTTCAGAACTGGACTCGAATGTCATCTAAATTATACAAATACTTATTATGAAGATTAGTTTTTCAGACTGAAAAAAGTTTCAAGTTTGGTACATATATCACGAAATAAGTGGTACTATTAAAAGAATAGAATTTGTCACAAATTTCATACCAGATCACGAAATAAAATCTATTTGCTTATAAAAGCAACTTGAATAAGGCTCGATTACTTTTCAGGTTTGTCTGTTGCTAAAAATTAGCTGAAAAATAATATTTTAGAATCACTAAATGTTAGAATAAATTAGTGTCACTTTTGCATAATGAAACTCGGGAACGTCAAAAACAAACGAGCGCCAAATGATGTATTGGCCAGAGAGGATTTTGATTTTGCCTATGTGTTTTAGATGCAAGAAGTCTTATAATGATTTTGTACTTGCATTGTATTTGTGCTTCATTCTTTTCAGCATGTTACCTTCTTTTATGGAATATACCTCTGGTAATATTGCTTAATAGGTAAGCCTGAAGCTATTTAAAACTTACAAAAGAGTACCTTGAAAGTTCTTGATTTCAACGCTTCGATTTAAATGTTTGTAAAGACGATTAACTTTGATTTGTATTTTATTTGAGTTGAGCAAACTCTCTAACTTGTTAAATAAACATTTCATGATTATTCTAACTTATGATTCTTTAACAAAAAAAAAAAAAAAAAATCT
>KK116036.1:559420-581016 GCA_000611955.2 Stegodyphus mimosarum
ATAATATATTTTCATCATTTTTTAAAATATATAAAAGAGCAGAAACGTCATCACTCGAATCTTCAGATCGGATTCGCTTTCGACAAAAATCGTTGTGAAATGAAGTGAAGAAATCGAAATCGTTGTAACCCTTCTGTGAGGATTTCAATCGACATCGGAAAACGAGCGACGGATTTCAGGATAAATCTTTTTACATCGTTTGCGAAGCTTTGGCTCTGTCGTCAGCTCGAAATTTAAAAGACTTTGCTCTAAAGCTACCGCTTTTAGGTGTTTGTGGAATAATGGAAGGGCACAAGAAGAAGTCAGTTGTTTTTTGTCGCCACCTGAGGTCGACAATTTTTTTTCTTTGTAACAATTCGTTTTTAGCCATTGCTTCATGCACTGATCAATTTATCCAATCTTAATTTTTCTTAAATATATAAAAACCATTAATGAAGCAGAATGGAGAGAGAAGGAGGAGAAAACTCTTAGTAAATTGTTTTCAGAGTGTAAATAGTGTAATAATAATACACTTTTAAGTAAATTTGCTTATTACGGAGATGTTTTCATAATTTAATTAAATAAATAAATGCTTATTGCCACTATTATGTTGCTCTAAAAGATGTTAGTCTTTTAAAAACTGTTAAGATTCACTCAGCACTGGAGTTTAAAAGAAAAGCAAGATAAATGCATGGTAGCTCGTAGAGAATAGATTGAAATCACAAAGGATTTGAACATAAAGCTAATTTTGAACTAAATTCCAGAATTTAATTTTGAATTAGCAGCCGGCTTCGACTATCTGGCTTATATTTACCCAAGGAACGCTCAAAACATTTAGGATCGTATCACATATTAAACAAAATTAGGAAGAACAATACTTAGTGCAATTGTTTTGCTTTGTCACATGATATAAAACTGCTGATCGTTACGGATCACTTTGGGGTTACCATGTAAAGAGGAAATTAGCTCTCCATTGCAAACACAGAGACGAATAAGAAGCTTTCACTTGAGTTCTGCAGTTCGATGTTGACCGGATGAAAATATACCATTCACAACGATTTGCGGAAGGGAGTAAAAAAAAACGTCGCTTATCTTTCTTGCAATGCAAAGTAGAAGAATTGTTTGAAGCAGTTTTTCTCGCGAAACAGACAGATATGTGATGACAGACAGATTTGTGGATAGATTTCACTCCTTCGTCATTAATCCCGAATAAAGTTATATCCTCAGAGGCAGAATGCAGGTCGATATTTTTAAAGTCCAAGGAAAAATTGTATTTCCTTAGAAAGTCCAATCCGAGTATGCAAGGGTCTGTAATATCTGCTACATATGCCATGTGACAGTAAGCAGCACTTCCAAATCTGATGTTAACGTTTAATTTTCCTTCGATATCGATCTTCTCGCCGGACACAGTATGGAGGGCGGCGTCCAGATGAGTTTGCCTTTCAGTTCTTGAGCCACATCTTTTCGAATGATGTTAACATTGGCGTCTGTATCGATGCTCATATTGCAAGGAACTCCATTGATATGTCCATGTTGAAAAGTCCATACTGCCGTCACTCATTGCAGAAATCTGAAGCGCTTTAAACTGGGGTTTTTCATTATATGGCAACCTCCGCCCCCCGAGATGGCCACTTATTAGTTTCCCTTCTCCTTGACAGGCACGGTTTTAACATCCGTGCCCTGGGGTGTTCTGCAGTTTCTTCGTATGTGCCCTTCAGCACCGCATTTCCAGCACTTTACGGTCGGTTTCTTGTCACTAATATTCCGTCTCAAGGCATTCACTTGTCTGGTTAACTCATCTAGGCGAGCAGTCATTCGATCCACTGGCTCTTGGACTTGCGCAGCTCTGATTGGGTGTCGGTCTCTGCGAGTTGTTTGCTGGGCTGTCTCGAATTTCACGGCGTACACCAGAGCACTTTTCAAGTCTTTCACATCAGCCATTCTCAGTGCTTTCTGTATTTCAGAATCCCGGATGCCCTCGATAAAGTATTACTGCAGGGACAGGATTTCTCTTGTTTCTCTCTGGTACTCCGTAAAGGCGAGATGGGACAGCCTTTCAACATCCGTGGTGAGCTCTTGGAGTGTTCCAGTGGGCTTCTGTTGACGGAATTTTAATTGAAGCTTACTGTAGTCTTTCAAACATTTCTCCCCGAAGCGCATGCTCCAATTCGCTGGATAGAGCTTCGAAGTCTAGTCTCTGGTTTTTGGGAAGAGTCTGCAGGATATCCTCTGCATCTGCTGTCAGAGAAGCGGCGAGATGACAGGCCTTAGCTTGGGAATACCATCCATTCGCAACCGCAACTATAGAAAATTTTGTCTTATACACTTGCCAGGAGGTCTTCCCATCATACGTAGATAGCTTCAGTGAGGGACGAGCAAGCATGGGTAAGAATTTAAAACCGTCCGAATTGCTCCCTGCCGTCGCTACGAATTTCTTTAAATTATCAACTTCTTTGGCAACTGCGGAAACTCTCTCATGAATTTGTTGTGCGATTTGTTGTTGAACGGCAGAAACTCTTTCTTCTATTTGCCCTTTTACCGAAGAAACTCTTTCTTCAATGCGTACAACTCTATGTTCAGCTGCCTGAATTCTTCCTTCGTAGCTTCAAATTTGTTTTCTATTACGTAGGTAATTTCTTTTTTTATTTGCTCTTAACCTGTTTCAATCTTTTCTTGAAGAGCCTTCATTTCCTTTTTAACAGATTCCTGAACAGCCTTCATTTCATCTTTAACAGATTCCTGAACAGCCTTCATTTCATCTTTAACAGATACTTGACAAGCTTCCATTCTTTCTTGACCCGCTTTTATCTCTTCTTCAAAGGATGCTTGGCCAGCTTCCATCATTTCTTGAAATGCAGCAAAAGCAGTGACGAGCTGTCTCAATTATTCTTAAATCGTTCTTGTTATTGGCATTGGAACCCCACTCCTGACACCAAGAAGTGTTGCGTGCGTACGGGTTCGTAATGGATTGAATGCACAAGTCGATAAAAAGTTAATAAAATTTATTCCTTTCACAAGAAATAAAACAAAATTCTGAAATATTTCCTCAGAAATATTCGTACAATATCACAATATCTCAAAAAACGTTAAACAGAACTTAATTCAAAACAGAGAAAGTTATTCCAATCTCACAGCGGTTTCGCTACAATCAATAACAGCATTGAGTAAACAGACAGTTCGCTTTAAACAACAGCAACTGAGCTGAGGTGTTTTAATTCGGCTTTTACAAGGTTTTTAATTATTCACGAGAACATTCAGGTAAAATCCATAAATATCTCGATTTTTCTGGATAGCAACATTAATTACGAGATATTTACTTATTAAATATTAAATGCACGCGCTCTTGTAATTTTACTTTTCCGACGTAGCTTTCTCTTCAAAATCGCCACCTTTGCATGGGAAAATAAAACAATTTTAATTACAACTCTAACTAAATAGCTAAATAAATACGAAATCCTTAACAATATATTGTTGCGTGTGTACGGGTTCGTAACAGATTGAATGCACACAGTTCCTATGATAGCTTGATAAAATTTATTTTATCAAATGAAGCACTTCAGAGTTCTGAAACTTTCCACAGAAATACTCGTACAGGTGTTCACTGCATCACAGAGAACAATCAGTAGTTATACTTTAAACTCCTAAGAATGTTAAACACAACGCAATACAAAGCTAATGTAAAGAGAAAGTTAAACCAGAGATCCGGTACTCCGAACTCAAGCTGAAGGAACAACTCGCAACAACTACTGAGGATAGATGCTGTCTTCGGCCTTATATAATTTTCACCTGGCCACAGAGATATTTCTAGTACTTTTTGCTTCTCGAAATTACTGGAAGGCATATCAAGGCCGAATTACGGTTACAGCTACACAGAACATCAATTAGAGTTTTTCAGTTACTATGTTTGTTATGGTGAAACAGGGAACGTACCAAATGGTCGCCAAGTTTAGCGACTTTTGGAGATTTATGTCCAAATTTAGCGACAAAATTTAGTCGTTAAAACAGTTGTCAGCTTGGCGATATCTCGCCAAATTAGCGAGATAGCTATTTACTCAAAGTTAAATAGACTTGCCCCTGCATTCTTACTTTTCCTGCAGAGCATCCTTCCGCTAGATTTTCGTGTTACATTGTACAAAAAAATACAGCAGTTTTACATATAATTTTACTAAAATTATTCGTATATTTACAAAATTCATAGCATTAAATAATTTCTTATCATACTATTACAAATGCTTCGATTCCTTTCTACATAGAAATATATAAAGGATAAGCATTTAACAGCTTTCATATGCTTAAAAGTATTCTCGTAAGTATGTCTATTGAATAAAAGTTTAGTGAAAAAAATTATTGTTCAAATAAATTTACTGAGCACATATAAATATTTAATTAAGTTTCGCTAAAAAAGCCGTGACGTTTACTCAGACGAGGTCAACTGAAGAACTCGTTACCACTAATTAAGTTAATTCTGAAGATATATAAACAGACACAAAGTGATTTAAAAACAGAGCATTTGCAAATGTAGCACGAATAAGATTTTTTCACATGCTCTCAGTGTCGCTTTCAATTCAGTTAATAAAGATAAGTAGAAAATTAATGTATATTTACTTTAAAACATGTGAAAGAAAATAGAATATAATGTTATCTAATTATTAGCATTGTTGTCATTTTGTTAAAAAGAAACTTAGAAGTTCTAATATACGATCTTCTCATACCAGAAAGTTTGTCAATATCTTTAACATCCAAACATGTGACAATGAAATTTCCCATTCACAACTTAATAAATTACATTATTAAATATTCTTAAAGTTGAAAATGTAAATTAATAGGTTGCTGCACATTTTAATTAATTGTAAGAAGATGCATCATCTAGAATTAAATAGTTAAATGAAATTACTCGTCCTTTTCCCCATATCAGCAAGAGCAACAATATATGAAGGTCTAATCAATATATACAAAGTATACAGAGTTCGTGCCGCTCAAACTGAGAAACGAGTCCCGGTACGATCAAGAGAGTTATATGGTGTGGTAGCCCTGTATGCCCATCCATGAAGAAGGCTCCTATTTTTATCTGAAGGATGTGCTTTTGAACATATAAGGGCTAGAATTTTCGTCCTCTAGAAATTCCTAGAACAGTCCAGAACATTCCAGAGCATTCCAGAACATCCTGGAACATCCCAGACCATTGTGGAACATTTTAGAACACTTTCGAATGTTATGGAAATTTCTGCAACATTGTGGATCATTTGAAGGCTTTTTTGTATAGGTGAAGCTACCCATTGATAGGTATATATAAAGTAAGATTCGTCGTGGGCTCAAACATCAGTTTCTTATCAGTGAAACGCATCGAAAATAAAGAGTGTAAAGTGTACTTAGTATATTTCTTAGTAAAATTTATTTTATTTGTATTTTATAGAATGCCAGTTCTGAAGCAAAACGGCGAAAACAAAAAGAACAGCGAAAAAAGTCAGTCGAAGTGACGAAGCACATTTACGTCCCCAATGAAGAAAAATGAGCACCGTGAGAAGCAGAGAAACAGAAGAACAACGAAATGAACGAATTGAAGACTCAAGAATTGCGACACAATCGTGTAATAAAAGACGGCGAACGCAAGCCACCCATGAAAATATCAGCCTATGAGAAGCGCGGACGAGACAAGTAAACAGTACAACCTAAAATAAATGAAACATTTCACTATCGACAAACACTTCCAATTCCAAGTCAACACCAGCAGATGAATCAATGCATGCTTAAAAATATCGCATCTCTGGCCACACATACAAATACTACGACTAACGAAAAATATGAGAGTTGAGCTGTCGAAAGACCAAACAACAGCACATTTTGCTCGAAAACTTTTACAAATAGCCAAAGCCACATATCATGCTTTACCTGACGACCGGCCTCATTGAACTCAACAGTGATTTCTGCAACATAGCCACTACTGAAAACGAACTCATTGGCCAAATTTATGTAAACATTGTTAACAACTATACCAATCCGGAGTAGCTATTTCAAAGGGCAAATTTGGCAACTAAAAATAATGTTGTCGACGATATCAACTTTAATATTCAAAAGAAAATTCCCGGCGAAGAGAGAATATACAAATTGATTGACACGATGGTAAAAGTTGAAGAAACTGTTAACTTCCCTACAGAATTTTTACACCCTTTACAAGAACCAGAGCCATTACACTGCCTTCGACTGAAAGTGGATCTCCGATTATTCTACTCAGAAATCTCAACTGACCAAAACTATGTAATAGAACAAGGATGGTGGCCAAACAGGTATCGAATAACATCCCCAAAGCCGAACTTAAGACTGGAAAGGACAAAGGACACACAGTATTTATCCTCAGAATACCACTGATATCTATTGAACTGCCATTCCAATTTAAAAGACTGCAATTTTCAGTCAAATTAGAGTATAGTTTTACAATTAACAAAGTGCAAAGACAAACACTGCCGCATCAATCTCAAAGACTCCTGCTTTTCTCACGGTCAGCTATACGTAGCTTGCTCCTGTGCAGGAAATTCGAAAAATCTATACATATATACCCCGGATAACGAAATGAAAAATGTTGTTTATAAACAAATATTGTAAACAGTTAGAATGTGTTTTCAATAAAAATATTTTACCTCTTATATTTCAAAGTTTATTCTTTTATTCCAGCTACCATACAATCTCATATCAACTGCCTGAGCGAAGCCGGGTACACCAGGTAGTATAAAAATAAATTAAAGCCAAAAGCATTATGAAGCATTAAACTGTCAGATTAAAAACGGTATTTTGAAAAATTAAATTGCAATCCGAAAATTTCAGATTGCAATCTTGAAAAGTTTACTATTAAAACATAAAAAAGTTAAAAATGTATATTTAAATATTTAAGATTATAAAAATCATAAGATTAAGTAGAAAGTGTAATTTGATCCTCACAGACACATTTCATTTTAACACTTAAAATAATTTTGAGCTGAGATATTACGATAGCTTTTTTGGTTTCAAAATTACCTTCCTCCCCGCATTAAAGACATAGATTATAAAAAAATCGTATATTTAAAATGGCAGAAAAAGAAGAAAAAAAATCTCAAAGGGTTCAGATTTTTACGGTCATCCAAAAGGCTCTTGAAAAGTTTAATGTTGTTTATGAGTAGAAATTATGGATAGATAGGATTCGGGTGGAATAATGAAACATTTTATAGGATACTAGATGAATATTTATTTAAACTAATATAGGAACATTACATATCTTCTGTATATTTGAAAAGTAAAAATATATATTACGCAATTCCATACAGGTTTGAACATCTTTAGTTTTGTAAATATCGTCTGCGCGTGTGGTTAATTTCAGATAATTTCATTTTCCAGTCTATATCGTCTGCTTATTAATTGCTCTCCGACGAAGCATCCTTTCATCTTTCTGACATTGTTAATCGCCATAATGTGCGCATATGGGGATCTGAAAATCCCCATGAATACCGTGAGGCACAAAGGGATACTCCAAAGGTTAATGTGTGGTATTGACTAATGCACGACCGAGTCATTGGGCCTTTCTTTTTTACAGAAAAGACGGTCTCATCAGTCGTATACTTAGACATGTTCGAAAACTTCGTATTTCCACAACTGGAAGAGCTTCAGCCACATGTCTTTTTGCAACAAGATGCTGCACCACCTAATTGGAGTACCATCGTTCGTAGTTCTTTGAATGACCATTTTACAGGAAGATGGATTGGGCGAGGATGTCCAATTCCTTGGCCACCCAGATCACCTGATATAACGCCGCTGGACTTTTCCTTTGGGGATTTGTAAAGAACAACGTTTACAGGAGGAGAGTGTCGAACATTGATGACAAAAGCCAGAATTACAACCGCAATAGCCACTGTGGATGCCGACATGTTTGCCGGTACCTGGCGTGAAATTGAATATCGACCTGATTTTCTCCGTGTGAAGAAGGGGGCACACGTGGAAGTTTGACAAGGGTCATGAAACTTTTTGAGTCTATCTAACCATTTATGTTATTAATTTTAATCTATCTTTATTATTTTATGAGTTATTAAACATCAAAATGGGTCCGGGACTTTATAAGCACCCTGTATATTACATTTTCCTGAATGGCAACTGACTCAAATGTTAAGTGAAAAAACGCATTTACAGAGGAGGACAGTTAAAGTGAATTAATTAATGCAAAATCATGTTTCGAGACTAATATCCCTTTGGGGCTTAAAAAAAGTAAAAAATAAAAAGATATCAATCAATTCAGTGTAGTTATTGATGTATGGAGGTATCTGGCCTTAACAGATAGTATCCTACATGCTCTGATAAATAATTGTCTTTCAGAATACTCCGAGATCAATAACGATTCACTAAAACTCCAAGCAGTTTGATAAAACACATTTATTGCACTGTATGCACGTCGAAACTCAATATGTGCATCTTTAAATATTATAAAAGAATGCCTTTTTACTTCCTTGTACGAAATAAAAAGGAAGTATTGTAATCGCGAAAAATTTCTGGCATCATATTTCAACGAAAATATCTATTTTGACTGCTATCGAATGCAATTTAAGGATGTTTTTGAGCGATATTCATATGTAAGAACAGAATAAAAGACTCTTACGTTGAAATTTTGTACATAGGGCTGCTAGAACATGTAGATGTGCACTTCGCATTTTGGTTGCTATCGGTCACACCAAATGTATGTAAATATATGTATCTATATATCCACTCTGTTACTCGGCTCAGTGTGTTTAGTCTTATAAGTTTGTAAATTGTGAATTTTTTGCTTTAGAAGTGATTGAATTAAGTTGTTCTTATCTTTTGGTTATGATAGCGGCCATATTTGTTTACATTTGAAGCTTAGCAGGATAGTGGATTTGTTGCCAATCTAGAGAAACTAAGCTTCACAACAACAAAGTAGCGTTTTCTTTTATTATTGCGAATTAAATTATGCTTGATTCATTCTGGAATTATCATTTATTAGCTAGTTTTTGCGTACAAATAGTAACTTTAATTGTAAAAATTGTTTTTTAATTTTTTTTAACTATACTTGGTGTTTTAGGTTTTTCTATATCTTTCAGTTTTTAATGAAAATATTTTGAATTTATATGTACACTCTTTTGCAAAAAAATTGAAGCACCATGAAGGAAGTGGTTGTTTTTGATGAAACTGAGTATGTGTATAGCTCATACACAGATAATAAAATGATTAAAAACTGAAGGTCATAGTACCTGTTCCCCGCTCACAATCACCCATTGAGTGTTCAAATTAGTAGTTGGTCGAAACGTCCCTGGCGGCAATACTTGCTTGAAATCGTCGAGGCAAGGAGTGGTAGAGGTTCCTAATGTCAACCTGCGACACATTCTGCCAGGCATTCATCAGTTGCAGCTCCAGATCTGCGATATTTTGTGGTGCTCGAATCTGGCGGCCTACCATGTCCGAGGCATGCTCGATTGGTGAAAGGTCTGGTGACCTTGCTGGACAAGGAAGAGTATCAACCGCACAGAGTCAGTACAGAGATATGCGAGCGGTATGTGGCCTGGCATTTCTTGTTGAAAAATGACATGCCATGAAGGGTAATGCAACCGATAGCAGAATGGTATCAACATATCGTTGAGCTGTTAAAGATGTATGGAGGATAACTAAAAATGACCTGCTGTCATAAGAAATAGCGCCCCACACCATCACACCAGGGGTTATGACTGTATGCCTTTGTAAAACAAAGGCTGATTGGGACCGCTGGCCCCGTCCATTCCAGACACGAACACCGTGGTCATCTGCTTCAAAAGTGAAGCGGGATTCATCGCTGAACACTATACGATGTCAGTCTGATGGCAGCCATGATGATCGGCTGCAACACCACTCGAGACACGACTCCGCCGATGTTAAGGGGTCAAAGGCAGACGTCTTATAGGCCTCTGTGAGTGTAATCTCGCCTCAGACAAGCGCCGTGAGATGATGGACGAGATTCAACGCATTACAGCCGTGTCTATACCACGGGAGGTATAGACGTGGCTGTAATACGTTGGATAGTTGACAATGATACCGTTAGAGTGGTTTGGGCCTGACGAACAATCATCCTATCTTGCCTCGCATTTGTGCTCCTTGGCCTTCCAGAGCCTTCATTTTGTCGGTAATTTCCTTATAGCAGCCATTGCTGCCAACATCTTTGGAGCAGTGTCTATACGCTGCAAGTGGCAGCCTGTTGCTCGGTATGACCACCCAGCTTCAAGCAACCCTACAATGCGACCACGTTCGAAGTCGTTTAGTTGTCTGTAAGGTCTTCTATATCGTCGTAATGGCATCTTTAGTTGCTTCTTTACGGAATTACAATGGCGGCAACAAAAAAGATAAATTTTCTGCCTCTGTTACTGGTTTTATACTTTGCGAATTGCGTGCTAGAAATGCACTCTGTGATCGCAATTCCTGCTCATTTGCATTAAAACTTTGAACATTTGCATGTTAGATCAAGATGTTTTTGCATACCAAATTTCGTCGCGATCGCAAAAGTCCTTTTGGTGCTTCGATTTTTTGCAAAAGAGTGTATTTCTGCTTTATCGCGAGGTGAGAACTGCATTAATTAGTAGCGCATGCGCATTAGGTAAGCGGCGCTGAATCGTCTGTGAAAAACTGTTTCTTTTTTACTTTCTTGTACGAAGTAAAAAGAAAGTACTGTAATCGCGAAAAATTTCAGGCATCATATTTCAACGAAAATATCTATTTTGACCGCTATCGAATGCAATTTAACGATGCTTTTGAGTGACATTCGTACGTAAGAACAGAATAAAGGACTCTTCACCTCCCTCCCAAAAAAAATTATAAGTCTGATTTAAAATGGATTCTGAAAAGATTTTTTCGTGGCACGTACTCACAGACGCGTACGCATACGACTACGTACGTACGGACGTATGTATGTATCTCGCATAACTCAAAAACGAGTAACCTCAGAACGTTGAAATTTTGTATATAGGGCTGCTATAACATGTAGATGTGCACCTCGCATTTTGGTTGCTATCGGCCACGCGAAATGTATATATATATCCACTTTGTTTCTCGGCTCAGTGAGCTCAGTTTGTTTAGTCTTATAAGTTTGTAAATTGTGCACTTTTTGCTTTAAAAATGACTGAATTATGTTGTTCTTATCTTTCGGTTAAATTTTTATGTCCTTAGTTAACCTGCATGCAATAATTATGGAATTATCAACAATTTAAAAGTTTTTAAAGTGTGGTTAAGCCTAATTTTTGGTTATGATAGCGGACAAATTTGTTTATATTTGAAGCTTAGCAGAATAGTGGATTTGTTGCCAATTTAGAGAAACTAAGTTTCGCAACAACAAAGTAAAGTCTTCTTATATTATTGCGACTTAAATTAAGCTTGATTCATTTTGGAATTATCATTTAAGTTATTAACTTGTTTTTGCGTACAAACTGTAATTTTAGCTGTAAAAATTGCTTTTTATTGTTTTCACTTTACTTGGTATTTTAGGTTTTTCTACATCTTTCAATTTTTAATGAAAATAGTTTGAATTTTGATGTATTTTTGCCGTACCGCGAAGTGAGAACTGAATTAATTAGTAGCGCATGCGCATTAGGTAAGCGGCGCTGAATCATCTGTGAAAAACTGTTTCTTTTTTATTTGTTTAATTTCTTTTATGTATGGTTTTAGATTTATTATATTATTTGAATAGAACTTGTGGTAATTCTTCAGCTGTTATAAATTTTGGACAGGACAGCTGTAACATGTAGATGTGCAATTCCTATTTTGGTTGCTATCGGCCGCACCAGAAGTATATAAATTTATGTATATACACTCACGTTTGTGAAAATTGCAACACCAAGAAGGAATCGTCATAATTGAATGCAATTTAATACACAGTTGAGTGGTAGTGGTACAAATAAATGATTAAATGTTCAAAGCAAACAAACAAGAACAAGAGATCAGAATTAGTATTTTGTGTGGCCACCACGCGCCGCAATAAGTGCTGCTACACGACGTGGCATGGAGTCAAACAAAGTTTGAATGTCTGACTGAGGAAGAGCATTCCATATCGTTTGTACGCGTACCCAAAGTTCGTCTGCAGACGCAACAGGACGAGGATCACGAGCAAGACGCCGACCAATGACATCCCACACATGTTCAATTGGCGACATATCCGGGGAACACGCAGGCCAAGGAAGAAGCTGTACCTGCTGCGCTGCAAAGAAGGATTTAACAATCCGAGCAGTATGAGGGCGGGCATTGTCCTGTTGAAATACAGCGCCTGGCAAGCTTTGAAGGAAGGGAACAGCTTCGGGCTGTAGAACTTCACGGATATACCGGTTGCTGTTCAGATTGCCCACAATTCGTAGCAATTGAGATCGTCTATGATATGCTATGGCGCCCCAGACCATAACTCCGGGTGTTCGTCCACTGTGGCGTTCGATAATGCACTCCGGAAGGTGGCGTTCACCGGCATAGCGTCTGACACGAATGCGGCCATCATGGTACCACAAATTAAAGCGGGATTCGTCAGAAAACACGACATGCTGCCAATCAGCACGCCAGTCTCTATGCTGATTGGCCCATTGTAGCCGCAGGCGGCGATGGTCGTGCGTTAGGGGGATCCTGTATAAAGGAGTCCGTGCGCGCAGTCCACACTGCAGCAGACGTCTACGAATTGATGAAGCACACAATGAAACACCTGTAGCTATTGACCACAGTGCTGCCAATTGTCTAGAGGAAGCTGTACGGTCCGTCCGCGCCATGCGGACCAGGTGTCTATCATCGCGAGCTGACGTCACATTTCGGGGTCCACTCCCGGATTTCCGAGTTGTCCGACACTCGTCCGTCCACTGCTTCCAAACGCGCATCACTGTGCTGCTGTTACGCTGCACACGAGAGGCTACTGCACGATACGACAATCCAGCTTCACGAAGGCCGATGATTCTCCCTCGTTCAAACTCTGTAAGTTGTTCAAATCTCGCTCTCTTTCGTCGACGAGGCATAAGTACAGATTGAGTTAACGTTTACCACTAGCAGATAACCACCGATAACCATACACGCCTCGCTACAGCCGTCTATTTATTCGGATCCATCAGCCGTTCGGAGGGCGCTGCTCAGCATACGCATGCGCTACGGATTTGCAATTCTAATCATTTGCATATCATGCGCTACTTTGCATTTCCTGAAAATTTCAGCTCACTCGCGTAAGTCCTTCATGGTGTTGCAATTTTCACAAACGTGAGTGTATATACCCACTCTGTTACTCGGCTCAGTGAGCTCAGGATTCTTATTCTTAGATGTTGGTAAATTGGCATCTTTTGCTTTAAAATTGATTGAATTATGTTCTTTCGGTTAAGGTTTCTATTCCTTTAGTAAATCTGCATGCAAGATTTATAGAATCATCAACAATTTAAAAGTTGTTTAAGTGCGGCTGAGCCTAATCCTTTTTCTTGTGGCGAACATATTTGTTTACATTTGAAACGTAGTATATTGGATTTGTTCCCAATCTAGAAAAACTAAGCTTCGCAACAACAATTTCTTCTTTTATTATTACGAATTAAATCATGCTTAATCCATTGTGAAATTTATTCGAGGAAATAAGTGTTTAAGATTTACGTCTAAGATTTACTTCGTAATTTTTAATATAGATATTTTGAGTTTTTATGTATTTTTGCCTTGTCGCGAAGTGAGAACTGAATTACTTGTATGAGAAATACTGAATCGTCTGTAAAAAACTGTTTCTTTCCTTCTGTTTTTTTTTTCTTGTTTGTTTAATTTCTTTTACACATTAAAACTATGTGTAAAAGAAATTATTATAGTATTTGAATAGAACATGTGGCAATGATTGGGTAATTCTCCAGATGATATACATAATTTTTGTGCTTTCTGATTTATAACATGAATGAGATGTAATGCTGTTAAGTGAAGTCGCTATGGTAAATAAATATATTAAATTTTAAAGAGTGCATTTATTCTATTGTGGTTTATGCGCTATCAGTGAGGTAAATTTAATTAAATCCAATAAGTTTAAATTAAATGCAATATGAGTATAATTTAATATTCCGTACAAGGAAGTCATGTGGTGTACACATCAGATTTTTATAATCTTGGCAATCGTGGAATTAGATTATTGAATTAGATGGAATTAGATTATGGAATTGCGAATTAGATCAATTGTTGTTTGCTGCATTTGCTTGCTCGCAAATATTGCAAAGTTCTTGCCTTTTTAGTGATATTTTTTATCAGTAGATATTTTTAAAGTTAAATGCTTTTTATGCGTAGTCACTAATAATGTTTATGACACAGGGGTCACCATAAAGCCTACATATACGTACCAAAAAACTTCTGAATGTTCATACGGATAAGGTAATTATCAATTCAATCATCACAATTCTCGATTAATTACGTTCTCTTGATGTATATACTCATGATGTCAGTGGCGTACAGTTCTTATCAGGCGATGTTTGCTTTTAGAGGATCGACGACTGTGACGTCATAAAGTAGTGCGGAGGCCTTCAGTCTCGATGGTTACGGGTAAAAGCGAAACATTGTATTAGGGAATAACTCTTCTAGGAGGTGTTGGTATTACTTAATATTTGATGTATTACTAACTTTTTTGGTTCGACTCAGCGCGACCCAAGAAATATGCTTCGCGACCCATAGGTTAAGAACCGCTGACCTAGCCCAGTGTTTCGCAAATTTTTCTTATTGCAGAACTCTTTTTAAATTATAACACTTTTAAGGAACACAAAATTTGGGCTTTTAGTTATAATAAATGGTAACTGAGGTATATTAGATAAACAAAATGAGCATTTATTCCAATATTGATATCACAGTAGGGTTTTACTTGATCTGGTAATGCTAATCAGTCTAATGCCCTAACAGATGTGAAGCGAATTATCTCTATGTCTGAAACAGATACAAAGTCGTGAGACGGTTAAAGATAATCTTTTTGTTTAAACAGAATTTAAAACACAGAGGCACTCTTTAGTGCTGCAATTTATGCCGCAAACTCGTTGTGATGCAAGTAAACAGAACAGTCAAATTTAAATCAAACATTGAACAGTTGTCTACATATACTTTCACCGTATGTGCAGACACCTCTGTGTTCTGGAAAAAATATATCACTAGCAGTGCCCTAATGGGAAGTGGCTGTATATAATTGTGGTTTAATAAAAGAGGATTTTAAATCCCTTTAAAGTGCAGTTCTTCTACCACTTATCCACAGTTTTCTACCACAGAACATAGCTGCATTCAGCTCCCTGTTCCAGATTAGGACTTAAGGAGTTCACGAAGATGTTTGCCAAGAATAAGCACCGAACACTCAGTCCTGACATGCTTTTATACTTTTTATCTTGTATTTTTTTCGCTGTTGCTTTTTTTTAGAGTTTGTTCTACTATGCATTCTTATATTAATTTTGATATGTTTGGATTTTGTGTTAAACCTCGTTTTACACGTTTGCCAATATTAATATAGTTGAGGAATAGCCTTGCTTTGACTCCAATTTACTTTTAAGTTTAGAATCTTTAAGTGTATATATATAAAGATAAGCAAAAGGAGTAAAATTCTAAAAGAAACCGCCTAAAAGTAAGTTTGATACCTTAGTTCCAGAGTGTAAAAATACTTGAACAAAAAATCAGTTACTAAAAAAGTAAAAGTAAATGGAAAAAAAACGCGAAATGTTGGTATTGAAAAAACTCAACATCTCTCATGTTCTAGTACTACTTTCTAAAATTATATATATATATATACTTAAAGATTCTAAAGTGATATAGGATAAGTCTATATTGAATAGAATTCGTATTCTTTTTAGTTTTTAAGTGGCCGTACCTGAGGTGCAGTGATGCAGTTCTGTATATGACGCAGACAGAGGGACCTTGGAAGCACATGAAACATCTAAATTCAGTGTTTTCAAAAGTTAATATTCCATCGTTCGACCATGAAATATTAACTTCGTGACCTACCCCAGTTTAGGAATAAGAGTCAGCAGAAAATAGAAAAAGTTCCTTTGTATTCCTTAGTCTCTAATCTGAAAATTATTAAAGGCGACCCCCTAGAGGAAAGGTTTCTCACTTTGCAATCCCAACTCAAAAGGGAGTGGAATGTCGAAATGCCGCCTTCGTCCAGACAAAGAATTTATGACACCACATTTGGAAAGGTGAGATTTCCCGTTTGGCTTAGGGACCTTTGAATGAATTCAAGGTCAGGAAAAAAAGGGGGAAGTTTTATGTGACAGGCTAAGAACACAAAGTTTCATTCAGATGCTCAAGCATTAACCCTTAAGTACAGAAGTTCATTTTCTGTTACGTAAACACAGAGGAGGGGTCTCTCAGACCACGCTCTGTTTTATGCATTTTAAAAATATAAAATTTTATAATAATGTACTCTTGTTATCATAGAAGCATTAATATACTTTGCTTGTTATATTAAAGTAATTATTTCTTTTTAGAACTCTAAAATTAATGCATTAAAATTAATTTTTGAAATCGCATAAATTTTATAATAATGTACTCTTGTTATCATAGAAGCATTAATATACTTTGCTTGTTATATTAAAGTAATTATTTCTTTTTAGAACTCTAAAATTAATGCATTAAAATTAATTTTTGAAATCGCATATGAAAAATTACGGAACACTTAATCAAATAAATAACATAAACACCACTTACTTGCAAATGTGTACAAAGTAAACTATTTAATAAATTTTCCATCTACAGAATCTGAATTATACAAAATAATGCAAAAAAAAAGTTAATATATAAAAAATATTAAAAAACTGCAGCACATTATTTTAAGCATTTTCAACACAATTTTTGCAAATTCTCTTGACATATTCATTATCGGATCCTTGCAGCGGAAACATACACTCATGTCCATAAATTAAAGATAATGCAAAATCAGGCAAAGGAATAGTTAGAAGCAAAACAAATTTGACTTATTTGTAAAGCTTATTTATTAAATAAAAGGTAAAGAGCAAAAAAAAAAAATGATGCAATATGTTTGATATTATTAAAAAAATTAGCTATTTTTTCTCCCTGGAGCAAATTACAAAAAAAATCTATTTACAAAAAAAAAAAACAATATTACATGGTTGATATGATTGTTAATACATTGTATGTCTCCCAGACGATGCAATACAGTCCGTACAACGCCTAGGTATGCTGAGCATCAAATTATCGATGTGATCTTGGGGGATATTACACCACTCAAAAAGCAATGCTCTCCGAAGTTCCGGTAGACATGTAGGAAGAAGTTGACGGGCTGAAACTCGTCGGCCATGCATGTCCCACACGTACTATACTGGATTCAAGTCCGGTGAGAATGCTGGCCGGTCCATACGGGTGATATCCTCCGATCGAAGGCATTCGCTTACGATGTTTGCACGGTGAGGACGGGCGTTGTCATCCATAAACACAAATTGTGCGCCCATGGCGGACCGAAACAAACGTACATGTTGTTCCAGAATAACGTCCCGATAGATTTGGCTTGTCATGGTTCCAATTTAAACATGCAGGTCAGTTCTGGAACCCAGAATAATTCCACCCCAAACGAGCACTTATGCACCACCGTAACGGTATCGTTCAATGATGTTTTCTTGGTGGTAACGGGTACCTGGAGCTCTCCATATGAAAGTCCGGCGAGAATCAGACTGCAAGCTAAACCTGGACTTGTCGGAAAACATCACACAAGCCCACTTTTGCGGTGTCCACAATGCATGCTCTCTACTCCAGGCTAACCGCAGGCGACAGTGAGTTGCAGTAAGCGGAACGCGTCTGACAGGTCTACGAGCATATAGACCAATCTGCCCTAAGCGTCTGTACACGGTCAGCCTTGAAATTGTCATACCAGTGGCCGAAGAGAGCTGACGAGACAGGTCTGAGGCTGTGCTTCGCCTGTTTCTTTTGGCAGTAACTGCCTAATACCGGTCCTCATTCGGCGTTGTAACTCTGAGGCGACCTGTGCTGTAACGTCTTCTCACATTACCATCATCTTGGAATCGTTGCCAAAGCCTGGAGATGACACTCTGGGGAATTTCAAGTTCGTCTGATACTTCCAGTTGGCTACGCCCACATTCCAGACGGCCGATAATTCTACCACTTAAAAAATCATCCAAATGCTTCCTTTGTGTCATAACTATTCGGGTATTACACTGAAATGCTTATAAAGCGCCTGCGAACTTCTTCGATTTTACTTCTTTGCCTGTATTCCTTATATATCACTCTCTTACACTCTCGTCATTGTGAGAATTATATGCAATTCTTGAAGATGTGTGTAGTGATTTTACAGGTGATATATTTATTTTAGAGTTCGATTTCCGCGTGACTCCGAATTATCCTTAATTTATGGACATGAGTGTAGACAGGCAGTTTTTCTTCTCAGTCTAGGCAGACAAAGAGAGCATGTTCTACACTTTTTAAGGGTATCAGTTACATCTGGGCTAGAATAGATTCCGCTGGAAACTCCTAGCACTCTCTGAATGCAAATTTTTATTTCTCGGTTCAGAGTTGGCTTTTGAAGCCTTCAGTCCATATGTGGTTTCATCCTGATAATAACTCCATCAAAAAATCAGTTTTTTTTCCAATTTGGCACGATCTCTTATCAGGCCAGCTGCTGAAATGACTCAAGTAGTAATAAAGCCATCCCACCTCATGCGAGAAAAAAGTAACCTAAACGCAGAGGTGAGGTCTATATGACCGGGGCCCAGTTTCAAAAATTATTTAAAAAAATTAATGGATAGAGTTTAATAAAAATTTAGGAATAATTATATTTTATGTCAACTTGAAAATATTGAAAAGGAGACAGAATGACTATATTAAGCATTTTCGCAGTTGTAGGATATTGGCTCGGTCATACAGACCCCCTCCTCTGTGTTTAAGGGTTAAGCGGCCAAATATTTCATTTCATTTCCGGCGTAAATTGCTTTTTTTCATTAAATTCATCGAAATTCCTTACTTCTTCACTCATGGGGGTAGGAAATGGAATGAATGAATATTTTTACTTGAAATAATGAGTAAATCAATATTTATCCAATTTTTCATATCAAAATTTTCAAAATGCTCTCACATTGCAGATAAAATGCAGGTTAAGAATTCTTTAAAATCCCTAATCGAGAATTAAATCTGAAGGCACGGAACACGTAAAATATATCTTATTTACTAGGCATATTTTGAAACTTAAAAGGGAATCGTCATATTCTGCTACAGTGGGTATTTAAATTTAGATAAATTCTCATACCATAAGTATTTTGTGTGTAATTTTAAAATTTCCATTTCGTATTACACAGTCATTTTCAAAGCTCTTTGGATACAGGCCAATAAAATTTGTTTCTACCTGTTTATTACTTCATCCTAAACTTGTGGAAAAATTTCCTAAAATTATTCGAATATCCGTAATTTTTAATGTTAAATATTTAATAATTATACATTAACTGAAATACATTTATAGTGCAGGGGAAATACGGAAAGATATCGCGGGTCATGTATTATGTATCATTGGAATATGACAATAATAATAGTACAATTTGACTGAAAAAAAAAACACCAGATGTTTCAGCGTTTTAAAAGGAAAGTGGACATCTTTACAGTAAAATCTCGGATGAAAGTTTTATTGTGATTCAACTTGGGAAAACATTGGAAATTTATAGTAGAAGCTGAATCCCTTTCTTCGCTAACAGCTGCGTTGAAGTGTGAAATGCTACTCCTCAAGTATATTTCTAATTGGCTGATGACTCAGAGCAGTAAACTGAACTTAAACTTGCTCTTATTCTAATGCTATTTCTCTAATCTGTATCGAGAACGTAAAGAAGTTTTTCTTTAAAATTAAATTTCAGAGTGATCTCAAATATAATTCTTCATTATAAAGGTAAGTTATTGATTTGTACTATTACATAAACTAAATTCTTATAATTTAAAACTTGTTAAAAATTCAATTCAGCTAAACTCTTAATCCATTTATCTGAAAATCCAAACTTATCACCATTAACAATGCAAATGTCTAATATATTAATAACGTATTGTTCTATTAACATAAAATATTTTGATGATAAATATGAAATATAAATATAATATATGTTTCCATACATTAAGGAACGTAATGGCCAAACATTGAAAACAAAATTTTTTTAAACACGTCCTGAGCAATAGCTGCAGAATCAATCAATCAATTAATCGACTCGACAATCGAAAATCAATCGGCTTGAATGATCATTAACATCTAAAAAACGTTTCTATTAATATGAAAGATATGAGAAACAAGTTTGAAGACATTATGAAAGAAGATGAGTTTACTGCAAATAAATGGGGCATAGAAACTAAATTTGAAAATAAAAGAAAAATAAAGACAAACAAATTTTTTGATGAGCTATGTGAGGATAACCGGTTTGAAAATTTCGAAACGCTTTTTAAAGTAACAGTTTTTATGCTGCTCTCGACATTTTAAATACTCAGTTAAAGTACAGAATGACTAGAATGACAAAAATCGGAATGATGTTTTCATTTTTGGAACCTAAAACTCTGTCATCAGAAACAAATAAGGAAACTATTAATAATGTTTCAAAAATACAGAAAACATATAAAGAAGACTTCACTAATACACTGGAAGTGCAACTGTTATAATTTATAAATACTTTCAGAACAGAAATCCAAAATTTGAAATCCATTAAGGATTTAGTTAAATTAGTAATGGTAAAATATTATCACATGACAAGCAGTTATTCGGAAGTGCGCAATTTACTTACATTGTATTTATCATTACCTGTAACCACAGCCACGAGTGAGAGGTCATTTTGAAAAGTGAAGCTGAGATAGCTAAGAAATGGACGTCCAGATATTGATAAATAAGTTTGCGGAAATGAAGGTTAGGAGGCGGAAATTTTAATATAAAAGGATTTTTATGATGAATTTTGGCCAGCAGTGTTATAATTACAGTTATTGAAACATTAGAGAAGAAGAGCAGTATGGATCGAGGAAAATTAAAAAGAAACAGGAAAAAACATTAGCATTCATATTTTTTATAAAAATCATGTATTCAAGTAGTTTGGTTTACCAAAAGGTCTTTTAAAAAGAAAAAAAAACTTTACCGTACATATTTTCTCCAAAACTTGTATGTTCGAACAGTTTTCTTTATGATTTTTATGATAAATATGTTTTATATTTAACAAATGTATCATTTATATTATAAAAGTTATTTTTTACTTGTATATTATTGCATAAGTCACGTTCGTAAGCTGAGTAAATCACAGAGTACTATGTATTAATGTAATATCTTTTTTGTGCGTTTATCAATTATCTTGTGTATCAGTTTATAATATAATCAGTTATTTATAAGTTTGCTAAATTAAGCGAAAAAACTTAGGCGCAGATTTTATATAAAAATTAAAAACATATTAGTACGTAAAACCTCTTGGAATTAATACAAAAATCTCTGCATATCTAGACTTTCTTCCTCTTTTTAATGCCCTACTTTACGTCGACATGTTCCTTTTTTTTATATAGACTTATTCATTTATTACCAGTATGTATCTCAGTGAAAGGAGAGAAAAACTTGTCTCTTGTATTCACACGCACGCACACAAAAAGTGTTAAATAGCTGATTAAAATCATCTGACGTCAAATACCCAGGCTAAAGCAAATTTGCGTTTCAC
>KK116037.1:6776-25554 GCA_000611955.2 Stegodyphus mimosarum
AAAGAGACAATTGTAAAACTAGAATATCATAAATAAATATTTGCACAGAACAAGAAAACATGCAGATATTCATATATATAAATATGTACATATGTACTGTAATTACAATAATACAGCAATTAATATATACTTATATTGTTTGTAATATATAGTTGATGTTCAAAATTACTACAGTCTAGCTATTTTTATTAATAGCTAGACTGAAGTAATTTTGCATAGCACCATATTATTTCTAAGATAATGTTTTGCTTGAAGAGCAGATTTCAATGATTAAGAAAAAGTTATCAAGTTATGAGAAATGTAGAGTTTGCAAACTCTACAGTATAATGTTTTAACATATGACTGAAATTTATTTATTGGTGTTTACATAAATATCCTTGAATGCATTTTTTAATGATATATCAAATGTACATTTCTAAATAAAAATATAACAAGATAACACTTTAATTTTTAATGTTTCAAATTATTACAAGATAACACGTTAATTTTTAATGTTTCAAATTATTACAAGATAACAATTTAATTTTTAATGTTTCAAAAGGTTCAGATTAAAACAATAAACAAACACACTTAAAATAATAAAAATAATCAAACGGTTATATATTAGTGAGAGAATTATTTATCATTGATTCAAAATTAAATTACCTCTACTGTGAAGACACCAGGCATTATTATCTTGAGGATTTCCCGTAGTTGTCTAAAAAGATAAAATTGTCCATAGCATTCTTTGTTAAATTTTACAGAAGCATAAGAAAGTACAGTAAAAGATCAATTATGCAGAAGCTTTGGGAAATGCTGAATTTTGTACATGTGAAAATTCTAGATAATTGAGTGCATAAAAAATGCAATTCAAGGTAAAAATTTGTATTTTTCCATCACACAACTACCATGCATTTTGGCAGTACTATTGTAATAGTATGCGAGTATGTGTTTTATATTCTTGTTTGCACACACATACTGACACAATCTCCAAATGGCACTGACACATAATCTCCAGATGGCACTGACACATAATCTCCAGATGGCACTATCACTGGGTCTAGGGACATGTTTGTCTTTCTCTTTCACATGCACCCAAAAGCATGGCAAGTGCATAATGGAAAAGCACCAGAAAAGGCAAACGAATGGAAGTAAAAATTTCCGGTCTAAAATTGTAAATGGAATCATTTTATTTGTTATCTTGAATATTAGATGCCTACATTTAAATCATGCGGAACTGTTGAAAAGAAAATTGACATTCTAGACATAAAGACTGAAGTGAAACATTATAATCGACTGAGAAATATCACTGATCATGAAAATTAGTGGCAATCTCAGCAAACTTGAATCACACTGTTTGGCAGCAGTTTTTGTTTGATTCAAATTGCAGCACTATTCATGTTTTATAATGAAGTTACTCCTATTTGCTTAGTTAGACATTAAAAAAAAAATTCCAATCTAAAAATATTCTAGTTACTTGAGCTTTCCAGTTATCTGAATATCAGATAGTCAAGCTTTTATCATAATTCTACATCCAAATGAGATTATGTATGAATTCGAGCATTTTTACTATAAAATCAATAACAATAATCTTCAAAGATATTGTTTATTATCGACAAGACTATTTTATCTATTGAATTAATTCACATAAAAGAACACAGAGATTTATAAAGCATAATTAATGTAAATTTTAACTTGCACTGCAAAGATAACAGTATGCTATGAAATAATCATATTTACACTGGCTACAAAAATATAGGAAATTTTCAATTTTTTCAATTTTTTTTTTTAAATGATGAATTTATTTTGTGGTTTTATATGTCTAGTGTTCATAAACTGAAGCATGAGTTCATTTAAAAAAAATTTTTTTTTTAAATTATTATGACATAAATAGTAAAAAGTCCTAAATCTGGATGTTCCAATATCCGGAGTGATTTAATATCCAGACCTCCACACCAGCCAGCTAAACGAATAAATAAATAAAGTAATAATAATAAATTCCACTCTTAAAAAATCTAGGAAAAGAGAATATAATACTCAACAAAAAGAAGCAGGTGTAGCATAAAAGTGATTTTCTCTAGACTAACTGAGATTCCTGCATGAAACTTTCGAACACTTGCTGGCTATCAAGTCACACCACAGCCAATAACACTACACTGACACTGACTGCCCTTGCATTGATGTTGGGTAGGATTCCACTTCTGTCCCTTGAGTCATCGTACAAAAAGGAGGGCACTCCTTCTTGTACTTTTTCTTTAGCACTACACATTTGCCGGCTGGTGCAGTCTCCTTGGTTCCTAAATTCTGCTGCTCAGTACCTCAGTACAATCTAAAAATTTAGCCATCCCTAAATTCTGCTGCTCTGAACTTCTCCTAAATTCTAAAAATTTTGACATCCTTTATTTTCTGCTCTATGATCCACTAAATTCTAAAAGTTTTGCTGCCCTTGGATTCTACCTTCAGGTGCGACTGCACCAGCTTTGGAACTGGCTCTCTTACCTCTTGGGGGGAGGATGAGATTTTTCTAAAAAAAGAGAAGTCACTATGTTGCCATGTCTACATGTCATTACCACTTAGTCGGTAGTCATTAGTGATGCTGACTGCTGGCTGGGTTTGAATCCAGGTTACAAACATATACTGCCTGTGTGGCAAAGCAATACTCAAACTCCACAACAAACTAAAAGTTCTCTACAGAGTTTGGTGGAAGAGAAAGATGTGTGATAGACCCTCGTATTCTCCCTCTCCCAGGATGTTCTCATTTAAAACTAGAGGCAAAAGCTAGATTCAGCATTACAGAATCACCTATGGTACTAAAGAGGTGATGGTCAAGCTTCTACATGTACCTGTCTACATGTCATCTTACGAGATTTAAACTGATAATCTAAAATCCGGAAATTTTCATAATCCAAAATCACTGAAGTCCTGATGATTCTGGATCTTGGACTTTCTACAGTAGAATTAAAATCAAATATTTGTGATACTGATTATTTTAGACATATTATTAATGATCCAAAAGCAAATATTTTGCAATATTCTTATTAAACTGTTAAAAGATTTTCTGCAAGAGATATATCATAAGTTAATTTAGTCATAAGTGCAAATCTAACATGTATTATACATTTTTAAATACTATAAAATATAGATATACGCACAAAAAATATTCAGTAAAACACATGTATTTTACTTTTTCTTCTCCCCCCCTCCCTGCAGGAACAGAGGGAGTTTCACTTCAACTATTCTATGCTAAAGTTTTTCTGTGATGGGGTAAACAAAATTCATGGATTTATCTCAAATTCAAAATCATCATGTCTCATTCAAATAAGCATTAAATTTTTAAAATGTAACATGTTAACAATATTTTCCCCCTGCAATAGTTACATTTAATACTTAATGTATGAATATATGATAAATAATATACCTAAAAAATTTCATGTCCACTTGCACTCTTTCTTTCTTTTCTTCTTTCTGCAATTAATAATAATAATGTCTATGATACAGAGCCAGGACAAAGGTGAAGCAAGTGTATTTGCCTCAGATGAACACCACAAAATTAGTTATGAACAGTAAAAATTTCATTTTAAAAACAATATTATGATTGTTAACTCAAACACATTATGCAGCACAGTTTCAAAACACCATATTAAAAATAATTAAACTTTGTTAACATAATTTATGATAATTTAAAAGCATTATATTCTTGATATTGATTTCATTCTCTGCCCTATATAGCCAATCAGATTTCATCTTTTGAAACCATTTTCTCTATCAGGATGAAGTTTCTCAGTTTACTTTTGCAACTAGTATCAATTTAAATGAGCAGCAAAACTATTTAAGTAAAAAATAAATGATTTACTTTACTTTCTTCCTGCAATTAGGTTTTTTTTTAATACACATATTTATTGCATTAATTCAAAGAAAAGGACTAAAAAAGTGCTATTAAAAATAATCTAGCTGATAGAAGAATTAATGACATATTTTAATGACTTATTATTAAAAGCGCTGCAGTATAAGTGTATTACATACACTGTTTTAAAATATTAAAGTTTATTGTTGGAGTAACAACACTGATACTGATTTATGTTTATGGCAATTAACTATATAAACTTGCCCACATTATGCCATATCAACAATTTTGTAACATCTCCCATACATCTGAATTGTTCTGACTGCAATTTCTACAATAAGAAAATTATGTTAAAATTCAGATTGGTTCAAACCTTGCTATAAAAGTTACTTGAAGTCTATGAACTGAACCAGGAATTTGGCAATTGCTCAAATTTACTTCAGCAGACCTAATGCACAGAAGTCTATTCGAATAGCACTATGAAATTTAAAAAAAAAAAGTCTGAAAATTAAACCTTATTATTTGTTTATCCATTTTTATTATGAAATTTACTGTTGAAGAAGATTTATGGTGCGAATTTTTATCCTACTCTAATCATATTCAATTTCCCTTGGTATTGCACAATTTGTTTCAATTATGGGTTGTCATGGAAATAGCTGCAATTATGCAAGAAAGATTAAGTGAATCAACACCTTAGTTCATAGCCAGTCAAAAAAACTGAAATCTAAACGGATAAGGAAATAAGGAAAGACATGATTCCTGGTCTTCTAAATAGTTCTTGAAATGCTCAGCATGAAAGAAACGGAGAAGGTTTCAATTTTTTAATTTTTATGTAGAAAACTACTTAAACTACTGAATAAATAAATTCCCATGTATACTTAAGAGTTATCCAGGGTTGGTGATAAGAGATTTTGCAGCCAGGACTCTGTGGATCCAAAATTCTGCTGCAAAGCACTTCCTTAAATTCTAGAAATTTTGCTGCCCTTAAATTTTGCATCCCAGTGCTTTCCTTAAATTCTAAAGACTTTGCTACCTTTGATTTTGTTGCTTGGTACTTCAAATTCTAAATATTTTGCCTTTTCTAAATTCTGCCACACCAACTCTAGCACCAGTCCTGGGCTTATCCGAATAACAGTTATATCAGTTATTCTCAATTTAAACAGCACTAAATGTAATCTTTCTGCCTATGAGTATTATTTACGAAATCTAATTTTTTTTTTTTTTTTTTGCATATGGAGAGAAATTTCAGTTGAATCAACACACTCAACACTTCGCAGCAGAGTTAGCTGAAGTCTGTAGTTATCACCAAGCACAATGTCAATGTAAAATGTTAACATGCTCTTTGGTACTCAGTTATTTACATTTAAAAAGAATTCTTTAAACATTGCTGCATGGATCATTTGTAAAGCTGCAGTCTGTTGATAGTCGTGATGATGAAAACAAAATATAACACAAAAGTTATCAGCCAGGTAGGCATCAGTGCTGAAGAAAAATTAGCCTTAAATCTGGAAAACATTTGTGGTACATTTTTGCATTCAAAAAAAAAAAAAATCTCTTTTTATTCATTGATGCATGAACATCGTAAGCAGTGTTCATGACTTTCAGATACAATTCACATCGAGGACATAATATTTACTTTGACTTCTACATCAAAAATAGTTTTTGTAGCCAATGAATCAAATGATGATTTTAAAACATATTTGGTGCCAAAGTCCAACATCTTGGATTTAGAAGTTACGTGCTCAGAGAAGATTGGTGTTAGTGTAGAGGAAAAGCAGGCTTGGATCGATATAATTATGTTGCTGTCATATTGCCTCATGAAGACAATGAAATAATTAGACATGTACTGGGAAAGGAAAAAGATGATAAACAGGAAAGGAAAGATGAATACGATGTGCAAAAAGAATAAGAGAGTTGCATGGAACAAGCTGGTGAGTTATAAGAAACATGGAGAGTTAAAAAAAAGCTGACAAAAGATTACTGACTTTCATAAGATTTGGCGAGCAAAATTCATCTATGTCAGCACATGTTATGAAGCTTTATTACATAAAAAGCTAATTTTAAAAATCCTGCAAAAATCTTGTAAGCAGGCAGATATTTATAAGTTATATATCATCACGCTAAAAAATTTTTAACTTTCATGTGATAACATATGTAATAATTAAAATATTGCTTGATTTTACTTTTCTGATTTATCAAGTTATTTGTAAGTGTTTTAATTTTAAATAAGCTTCAAGATTTTCTGTATTATTTATTTAACAGTGTCTGATAGATTGAAAAATTCAACCCAACACTCTTTGCATGTTGCAGTTACTGCAAATGGCATTAAAAAACATAAATGGATAAGCTATAGAAATATATATCAATTATCAAGAAAATATTTTATCCAGAAGCAGTCAGGTCCTGTTGCTGGCCATTAAGAGAGATTCTGTTGTAGTTTGTTTGTGTAGGGGCATCCAAATACCTCTTTGCCTCAGGTGAAAAAATATCTAAGCACAAGTCTGATATGATTAAAAATAATACATTATATGCTAAATAAAAATCACACAAAAAATTTATCTAACATATTTAATTTATTATAGTTTATATTAAGTTGAATAGTTTTATAGCACATGACTACCTAATTTTTATACGTCATTTTGGTGATCAGTAGAAAATAAACACAGCAAGCTTACAAAATTCATACCAAAAATTTAGTATTAACCTAAAATTCCTTGATTATATTTGCAATACATTACCTGTGATTTCATTCATTATTGACAGAAAGATTATATA
The DNA here is from genome assembly GCA_000611955.2 of Stegodyphus mimosarum. NCBI lineage: Eukaryota > Metazoa > Arthropoda > Arachnida > Araneae > Eresidae > Stegodyphus > Stegodyphus mimosarum. The sequence goes on from KK116037.1 coordinate 13,375, forward strand.
GTAGAGTAATGAATGCATTTCCTATTTCCTTTAAAAATTAAAATGATCTTCAATTACAATTTCTGATGTATAACTATTTATCATTAATCTTTCTTACAATATGCTAAATCATTTAAATCAATCTAGAAATTATCCTTTTATTATATTAATTGTCTAATTCATTATTTTTAATACGCATCCATGTCTTTACTCTAACTATTAACATATCAAGGATGAAACAACTCTCAAGACATAAAAGGAAAATGCAATACATGAACAGTTTTTAGTGAATAAAAAGGCAACTGAAACATAAAACTAAGGGAAATGACTTGAAATGCAAATCAGATATATAATGGAAGGAAATATCAGCTTGTTTAATAACAAAAAAGAAGGTTCCAAATAGAAAAGCAGTTCAGACTCTCAAAAATTTACATTCAAAATTGTGCTATTGTGATCACTTTGCTTTTGGGTTTCCTGACAAACTTTCCTTGAATTTTTATCTATTAAGCAGTTATTTTTTACCTAAAACATAAAATAACCTTTTTGTGATGCAACAAAAAAAAAGAAGAAGAAGAAGATTTACATTATTACATATTAACAGAATAATGCATCATGTTTTTCCTCCATCTATTTACGTCCTGCTATTTTGTAATAATTACCAATTATCTTACAGAAGAAAGAATAAAATGCTTTAAATCCTATTGTTTTTTTGAACATCTCTGTTTCTACTGAGTTCTTTCATACAAAAATCTTACTTTAATTAGTTACGTCAGAACTTAACCTGATTTACACTGAAATCCAAACCTGCTTTTTTTCCAAAGAAAAAAAATTTAGCATTTCTTGTTGAATATTACCAAATTTTATTTGCATCATTAATTCCAATGCCAAAATTTTACGAAGCAAAATTAAATAAAAATAAAAACTGTTCAAGTCTAACTCATTATATATGCAAAGAATAAAATTTTGTAATATAAATTTGTAAAGAAGAAGTACATACTGAATGTATGAAATATTTTCATTCATAATTTGCTATTAATGTTCAGTAGTCACACTGTTATGGACTTTTTTTTTTCCTGTTTTTCTCATTATTCATGGCTCTAATCCTGTAAAAACAGCTAATTTTTTCCATTGCCAACCACTCTTAACATATAAACACAGCGAGTGATCAGCTTCGGAAGGTCAGCTCATTAGCCATAAAAAGAAGAAAGCAACTGGTATATTGTCACCCCTCCAATGTGCCCAGATTGAACTCAAAAATTAAATAATGAAATTAATAAACTTTTTATAGTACTTTAAAAAATAAACAAATTTAATGGAAATTAAATTTCTAACAAAATTAGCAAATCACATACGGCAGCAAACTCAAATTTCACATGAGCCAAATGCCAGATGTGAAAACAACCAATAGGCCAGAATTTTTTTCTTAACAAAATAGAACATTTTAATATTAACAAAATAAAAAATATTTAATTTTTTTATTTCTCTAACTAAATATTTATCAAAATTTACATAAATAATAATAATATCCAAAGAAAAAAATTCACACGTGTATTTATTTTCTACCTGAAATCTAAAGTTTGATATCTGCAAGATGACTTTCATTTGTTACACTTTGTAATTGAATTATTATTGACAGCTAAATATTACATTTTCAGAATGATATTTTTCAAAAAATTTTAACTTACTTAATTAATCATTAATTAAATTAAAATAATTTTTGAAAACTTTCACGTTTTCATCCTCTCAAGCAAATCAAAACTTCAGAATAAATAATGACAGCCTAGTCTATTTCCCTTATTAGATTTTTTATTTGCACATAAATAAAAGTACACATATATGTACATAAATAATTATAAACTTCTCTATTTTTTACTATAGATGGGCACTTGATGGCTTTTTGTTTCTGATAAAGTTCGTAGCCTTCTACAAATATTATTATCTTCATCACAGACTGTAGATGCTCATCAATTAGGTTCTCTTCTTATTAATTCTCAACTCTCAAAAAACAGTTGTTTGCATATAAATATATCCCCAAACAAAATTCATTTATATCACACTGTAAATTAGTTATCTTCATTAATAGATTTCTGCTGTGTTTTTCAATGGTAATAATGTAAACTTGGACTTCGAATAACTAAAACATTGAAATATTCATATTTACAACAAATACATAACTTAAATGTATTTCTGGGCCACATAAAACTGCTTTGGAAGACACCAGTTTGAGGCCACTAGTACAGTACAAAGTCTGAGATATGGACGTCCAATATCCAGAATAATCTAAAATCTGGACCTTAAAGCCACCAACAAAAATGTGTTTTAGGATTCTTTTTTATGCTTTACGTATGCGCATTTGATATTTTCCTCGTAAGAAAACATGTGGAGAATCATGATTCTTAATTTCACTTTGGCACTAAATAAAATACCTCGTTATTGAATAAACATTCCTTTTAGCATAAATTTGTGTGATCAATAATTTGACTCTGTAGCTGCATATCTGCTTTCCATACATCTCAAACCGAAACATTCTACATAGAAACATCGTTGATTTTACAAGTACTAATATTTTATATCCCCAACACCAACCTGGCGAATCACTATTTATTTTATTTTGCTTTTATCACGATATGTTTATCAACTCATGACAACTCGAGTAATGACTCATACAGCAATACTTAAAAAAAAATTTTTTATATTAGTAATTGAATAACAATGCATAAGGAAACTTTTTATGTTGACATTATACTTACCAATGATTACAGATTTAAGTTAAATGCACTAAATGTTGACGAGAAACATGCAATCATACTAGACTTAAACTGATGATCTAATATCCGGAAAAATCCTAAATCCGGAATCGCCAAAGTCCCGACGTGTCTGGATCTCGGACTTTGAACTGTATATAAATTTTATGCTTTAAAATAAATAAATAAATAAAATGCACTAACCTGAGCATATGCACATGCCACTTCATCAACTTCAGCTCTGTAATGCAGAAATTACACATATAACATGCAAGAAGAGGCACACATGCTTTACATATTACAAAAAAAATAAAATGTTATGTTATGCAATATAAATTTTACATAACTGTATAATGCAGCCTTAAATATTAAACATATAATATTCTGAGATTAAATTTATAGATCAGAGGTTCTCAAACTTTTTACCCTGTACCTCATTTTTCTTATAGAAAATTTGTGATTCTATTAGCAACTTTGCTTTTATATCAAAAAATGAACAGTGTCTCCATAGCCATAGGTAATATGTTCCAAGACTTACTGCAGATATATATGAAAATACATCTAATTTAATTGATAAATTATGCATAGTAAGATATTATTAATAACATTAAATACAATAATAAAGTACATTGCAAACTAAACTAAATCCTATATAATTTATTTAAATAGTGTGAAGGATAACATCTAGCACTATAGTACATTCTTTTTCATATACATATAAAACAAAGGATTTTGTCACCTCAACCTAGTTCTCAAACAAATACACTGCAAATGAAGAATGCAATACATATATTATACAATGTAATGTACCATTTCAAAAGCTGACAAAAATAAAAACCATTCTTTTCTCAACACTTATAAATGTGGAAACAAAAAACTAAATCAATACCTCTTGGCCATGGATGGCCATGTTGCAACATCTTTGCATCACATTTATCACATCTATCCAACAAGGATATGAGCCAAGAATATCAAAAATGTTGTCTGTTCCCTGACAAAACATAATAATGCACAATAAACACAGTAATAGAATAATTTCTGCATACAGACCAATTTCAAATCCCCTTTCTTTGTATCGGGTTTTAAAGTATGAAAATAAGTCTCATAAGCATAACTGCTATAGGAAAACCAGCAGGCCTAAGCTGCAATTTTTGACTCTGCCAGTCATACTTAGCTTTTTAAAAATTAAGTGCCTTCCCTTTTTTTTTCTTTCTGAAAATTCTTTCTCTTCCACTCACATGGGAGAGAAAATAGTCCTATTCCTTTATGTTTACTGTTTACTTCATTAAAAATCATCATCTGTTTACTTAGGAGTGAGGCAATAACAAAACATCAGATTATAATATAATACTTCTAGAAAAAGTAAAAAAAAAAAAAGAGAAAGAGAGAAAAGGAGAGAAATAAGGCAATGAAAAAAGAAAAAGAGGAAGGTTAGAGACAGATTAATTTGAAAATGTTAAAAAACCAAAAGGTCTTTTAAAAACCAAATCTAAGTTTTAGATCAAAAGGAAAGTTCTATTGTTCTAAATCTAATTTTTACATAAAAAGTAAAGTTGTCATAAAAGTTCTATTGTTATAAGAATTAGTCTTCAGAAATTTATGGTTCAGAAAAATCATATATACTTAAAACAAGCTGTTCAGTGTTCAAAAAGCAGTGCCAAGCAGTAGGATAAGAAATTACAACATAATGAATCATCATAAATTAATACCATTTGGAGACTCTTGGACTTGATAAAAAAATGGGTTTAATCCCCCCCCTGGATCTAACAGGCTTTTAGTAAATAAAGCCTGTTAGATCCAGGGTCTACACATGTATTAGTCAGTAAAGTGATAAAGAATAATAATCATATCATCCTGTCAGTAAAGTGGCAATAGCTGCTACTTTTGCAGGGCACAGAATTTGCATAGTTAAAACAATAATACCTTTGAAATATTACAAATTTACACACTGTTTATGCTTATGCATATATTATTTCTGATGGCTTATTGTTCTTCCTCATGCAACTTCTGAATTGGTTCATAGAAGCTGATTCTCAAAACTCTTACAAAACCATTACAATAAATCTCTAAATTTCTGAAATACTCTCAGTATCTTTCACGTAAGAAAAGGCTAAAATCTATTCTTCTCAATTATCTGAAATGCCCATGTATACGAATTTTTATTAGAATGAATTTCCTTCCCCCAAACCAAGTAGAATGGTACAGCATTAAAAATAACCTGCTCAAGTGAAGTAATTACTTCCCTTTTGGGGATCTTTGTGCAGTTTCCCCTTAGGATACGACTGCAGCTACAAGCATCAATAGCTAAAGATTGATGCTACACAAAGGAGAGGAAAGTGCATTATTTACAAATAAAAGAGCTAAACAGTTGCTTCAGAAGAATGATTGGCATGTCCCAAATCCAATGTGCCTTACACTAATGTGATGAGAGACAGAACCAGGTAGAAAATGGATGCAGGCCCTCAGGCAACCTGCTGATGTGTGAACGCATGGTCAATGGGGATAATTTCGCTGCAAAAGGGTTAAAGAGCACTCTTCTTTGGAAACTGAGCAGGCAAACAATTTGGTGATTATGGATGATAATTAGAAGACCTTTGTTTGCAATAAGTGCCTAGATAACAATGTTAACGATCAAGGAAAATGGATTCAATCAACCAGAAGAAAAGTACTTCTAGTTAACTGAATACATAACAGCTGACATTAGATATATAAAATCAAACAAAGAATTCCATTCAAACTTTTTTTTTTCCAAGTAGATACTAATCCAATAGAATTAAGGGTTGGAATGCGCTTTAGCCCACTGCTTGGCGGCGATTGTTTTTGAATGAGCAATAAACGCGCCAACATGGATAACTCCATATATCCGCCAACATGGCTAACTGTTTATACGCTGCCTACGTTGTGCAATTCGCTGAAGTTTTTTTTAAGTTTAAAAGGAACGCTGTGCACAATTTTTCTTGTAATTTATTTTCGTTATTTTAGCTTATTTTGTTCATTTGTGTACGTTGCCTACATTGTGCAATTCGCAGATTTTTTTTAAAGTTAAAACGGAACGGTGTGTACATGGTATCATTAATTTTAATGCCCTTTTAAAAAAATTCCTTCTTTCTTCTATGCCATTTTGGTTACGTTTTCGTGGAGCGTGTCGGGAAGGTTATGTAACGGCATAAAATGTGTAAGTATTACAACATAAAATGTAAATAATTAATTTAAACCTAACTGACAAATATTTTAATGATCAAAATGTTCGTTTTGCATATTATTTTATTATCTTTTTGTGGCAACAGTTTCCATACTAATTTATGCTTTAGAATTCTATGTTTTGTTTACAATAGGTTTTCGCTGAGCGTGTCGGGAAGGTTGCTATTGCAAAGACGTTTCGCAGAACCGCGCCGAATTGGCTATTTTCAAAACATTGCCAAGCAGTGGGCTAAAGCGTATTTTCACCGAATTAAGATGTATTACTGATTATTGCTCCTAGTCATAAAAAGAAAACTAGATAGTTATAAATACTACAAAATAAGACTCAGCAGACTTATTTAGACAGTTCCAAATCAATATTTTTTATTTAATATGTATTCCAGTCAATGTCATATACTTGTTCTCAGATATTAAATATTTTTATCTTTAAAAGTTCTTCACATGGCTAAATTAAAGAAATTTAAATGTACATGTTAAAAAGTAACTGACAAAGTATAGGAGAATATTTATGTAGTTTTTCCACCATTGCAATATACATATTTTTTTATATTGTGTCATTTTACATATATATGTAGCACACTGTCATGTCATGACATTCACCAAAATGGCCTAGGTATTAACTCTTTTGCATCAATAGAGGACAAAATCTGTTTCACTCAAACATCAAAAATGCCCATAAGCATGTATTTTTGTTGGAATGGATTTGTTCTCCCCAAGCTAAGCAAAATGCTATAGCACTAACAATAACCTACTTAAGCAAAGCAAAAGCTTCTCTTTGGGGATCTTCATGTGCTTTCACCACTGTGTGCTGTTTTCCCTTAGGACAAGATTGCAACTTTGGGCATAAATAGTTAAACAATGGCACTAAGGCACATTCAAATAACAGAACTAAAAAAATAATGATTGCATGTTACTTAATAACATTTAAGAGCAATGAGCTACGCACTAACATGATGGGGAAAAGCACCAGGTAGAAAATAATTCAGGCAATTTGCCAATGTCTGAATGGTCAGGTGTTTTGGGCGACTTCAATGCAAAAGAGTTAAGAAAAACAGTTATCCTCTCCCAGACAACCACCAACAGTTTCAAATGATTTTGATCCTCAGTGGAGGTGGTCATCTTAGACAGGTGAGATGCAACACCAATGTTTATTTATGCTCCCATTCACAATTGGTTTCCTTAGGAAGTTGGTTGCCACCAAGTTAGTGCATTTTGAAAATGAAGACAAATGGGAGCAATAATATAAAATACATTGCTAAATTTGTGAAAATTAACCTGATCATGTGATAATTAAGAAATAATAATGTTTTATCCTGATGGGTGTCATAAAAATTAATAACTCATTTAGAAAAATTCTATCTCAAAAATAACACAAAACCAATTAAACAGACTATTTCTCAGGTTGCACTTGTTAATTCCAAAAACTATTAATATTCCACTTTGGAAAAGTAGATATATTGTTTCATATTTGTGCAAATAAGCATAGAATTACTATACCAATATATTTGACTTTCTTTTACATGCCACAAAAATACTTTTATGAACAAAGACTAAAACATAATACTAAAAGTTAAATTAATTCTGCTTATAAGAATTAAAATTTTTTTTAAATTTCTTATGACCTACTGCCAGCAATTAATAGTTTGTTTAAAGAGGTTATAAGAACAGGTGAAAAGAAGCCAGTCCTTCCTCTTGTAAAGGACAGATAAACAACATATGTCTGACATGGATGAAAATCCAATTACATTTGGACAACATGCTTTCTTAAAAATATAAAATAATGTTCAATTTAATGCTTCTGAATGCTAAGTAAAGACTTAGTTTAAAGAGTTATAACCTAAAATGTTATAGGACTAGCCTGGACCCTTGAATCCACCAACAGAGTGCCACTGACACCATAGTGAAAGTGTTTTATGGCTTTGTCAATAATAAAAATTGTTGTTGCTTACATGTTTCCTCACTATGAATTTAAAATGATTTTGCTCTGCATCCAAACTGTTGCAAGATTTTAAAATATCAGAGTCAGAAATCTGTTTGAAATAAAAAGACTTAAGCTCACAAATATAGCAAAAATTTTAAATGTTTACAAATTTTTACGCCTAACTTTATCTGTCTCCAGAACTGTCAACAAATAATCAGAGTTCATGGCAATGAAGGAGTTTAAATATAAACATATAAGTTCAAATTCCTGTTTTTGTTATATAAAACACTACAGATCTTAAATATCAACTGTAGATTAAAATAAAAAATATGCAACGTTTTTAATACTCATTACTATTTTCCAGAACTATTTGTTGTCACTCCTATGATAAATGAATTTTGCTTATAGTATAAATCTCCCTATCATTGAATAAATGTCATATGCCATATTAAACAAATTTTACACATAAAAAAAAACTCAATGAATAGTTAAAAATTCATCAATATGTATTTAAATACCTGCTATTTATAAGGAACTTTAAGTAAGAAAATGGTACACTTACAATTTAACCAATTATTTCAAACTGGGGAAATCAGTATAAAATGCAAGTCAAGATCAAATTACAGAGGCAATATAAATTGTAATGTAAAAGTAAAATAATTATACAAACTTTCGCCTTCCTCTGCCAAGTCGTACAGTTGCTATCCAATATACTACGCCTACAGATGCAGCTATCACAGCTGAATTACGAGCTGCAACTTTACTGAATACTGGAGCCATATTTATTTAAAAATTTAAAATCAAAAGCAAATTCCGAATTCAATTATAATTCAACTACACGGTTTCCTTCCCGGGTCAGTCGTGTCTTCCCAATGTGTATATCTCACAATTACGTCATTTTTCCCTAAAGTCCCTAAAGGATTACATGCTCCAGAAGTTATAGTTACATAATTAACAAATAAGCGACTGGGAAAGGTAGATAAAAAAGGTCAGACGAGTCCAGGCTTACAAAACTCGTTATCTCATTTGCTGAGGCATACCATGTGATACTTGAGGATATTTTATTTCGACCTTGAGCATAAAGTCTTTAAAGCGAGTATTTATAAGAAGATTATAGTTTTCTGTCATCATACCCTGACGCATAACTTCTTTCATCCAAGGATCCAAGGATTAATTATTACGGAGTGCCTAGGGTGAAGAACAGTCTACTTCCACATCATAGTTAATAAAAGGGAGCAGAAATAGGAAAAAATGCATGAAAGACGTTAAGGAAAAATAAAAAGGAAGTCAACATGACTTGAGAAAAATTACAGAGGCAAAAAGAAGAACTTATAAAAATATTATAAGTTCGAAAAAATTAAGAAGCGATTAGCGAAACTCGACTCGGGACGTTTCGGTCTCGAGTCATAACTTCTGTTCACTTTTCTTTTTTGGTTTCCTTATAAATACAGATGATGATAGGGATTTTAGGGAATTTTAACCTCCAAACAAAACAAAAAATAAATAAACAAAGAGCTTAGTATCTTATGTATGGCAACATTATTTGTTATCATAATTTGAAATATTGTAAACGCTGTTTTATATAAATTTGATAATGGGAATCCTTTCTCGCGCAAGTTTTCCGTTTAGTTGCAGAAATTTAAGGCTAAATTGAATTAGGAATTTATTAGTAATAATAACGATTGGCTACTGATTTCATGAAATACAACATTTATTATGTTGTAGAAAACTTTACTTAAGTTTTCTCTTGTAGAAGTCCATAAGTAAAACTGTAATTTGAATATTGTATATTTTCGATGTTTCATTTATTAAAAATTTTATTTAAACAGCGGCATACTGTGCTCGGTATGAGGCAGTGTTCAGCGTACTTTAGCGGAGGTATGGTATCTTTGCAGTATTTTCATCCCAGTTAGTTCTGAAAATAAAAAACTCTATGAAATATTTATTAATGGGCTGGTTAGAAAATGTCCGCCTCTTAACTATAATTTTCTTTTGTGGTATATAATACATGTATAGAAAACAGAAATACTCAACAAGTATAATTCTCAGTGTGGGCATTTTGTATGTAGTATGATTTTTTTATTTTATTTGTCTTTTAGTAGAATTGTTATTCAAGTTAATCGTCAAAACAATATCTCATACTTCTTGTGAAATCTGCAGTGAATCTATTAAGATGATATGATTATTATTCTTTATCATTTACCATTTCATATTCAAACTATGAAAATTATTTGCGATTTTCAAACATGATCAAAAATGTCCCAAATTATCTAATCATCATAAAATCTTCCATCTGTAGTGAATATAACTAGATTTTGTCGTATATTTGTGTATTTAGGTATAAAAAACAGAAATTTTATATTTTATCATAGGTGAAAATGCGCTTTAGCCCACTGCTTGGCGATGTTTTGAAAAGCGCCAATTCGGCGCGTTTCTGCGAAACGTCTTTGCAATTTCAACCTTCCCGAAACGCCCCACGAAAGCCTATTGTAAACAAAACATAGAATTCTAAAGCATAAATTAGTATGGAAACTGTTGCCACAAAAAGATAAAATAATATGCAAAACGAACATTATGATCATTAAAATATTTGTCAGTTAGGTTTAAATTAATTATTTACATTTTATGTTGTAATACTTACACATTTTATGCCATTACATAACCTTCCCGACACGCTCCACGAAAACGTAACCAAAATGGCATCGAAGAAAGGAATTTTTTTTAAAAGGGCATTAAAATTACAAACGATACCATGTACACACCGTTCCGTTTTAACTTAAAAAAAAATCTGCGAATTACACAATGTAGGCAACGTACACAAATGAACAAAATAAGCTAAAATAACGAAAATAAATTACAAGAAAATGCCATGTGCACAGCGTTCCTTTTAAACTTAAAAAAAACTTCAGCGAATTGCACAATGTAGGCAACGTACAAACAGTCAGCCATGTTGGCGGATATACGAAGTTACCTATGTTGGCGTGTTTATTGCTCATTCAAAAACAATCGCCGCCAAGCAGTGGGCTAAAACGCATTCCAACCATTGTTTTATATAATGCTGTTCAAGAAGTAAACAATTTCGTTCTTGTAGTCTACTACGTGCATTTCTTAAAATGATTTCAGAATATTGCTGTTAACAATTACATGACATACTGCATTATAAAAGAATGAAAACTAGTTATATATTAATTATTATAGAGTGAATGGGAATTAAAAATTATCTAAACTTTTCTAACATTTATTATTGAGAATACTTTTATTGCTAATACAAAAACCAGTTTCTTGATGTTGAAACATTCTTTCATGTTCCTTGAAAGTATGTCTTGCATAAAATGATGTCAAAGAAGAAATTATATTCAGTACTTACGTATTATCCCATCGACCTTGAAAGTTGGCAGAGTACACCAGTTGTTCCTGTGGAATTCTGAATAAATTATCAGTATTTCACCTGCTTTGTTTTTTCACTTTGTGAAAAGGCTTTCTTTGATTTCTGCTATTTTGTTAGGCTCTCCAATTTTACTGGAAACTCTATTTAGAAAAAGAAGAAGAATACAAACTTCCCACTGATGATTTTTCTAGTCTGTTACTGTTTTGTTGGCCGAATTAAGCTGACAGTAGTGTGGCCACCTCTTTCGTTTAAAAATTTTGATGCAGACAGGTTTTTAACAGGTTTTTTTTTTTTTTTTTTACATTCTGCTAATTATAATAAAACTGTGTAGTAAAAAGATACCAAAATTCAATTAAAATTTACTTGAATTTTGTTTATTCAGATTTCAACTTCAGTCTGAATAAGGCAGTTTTATACTGCAAAATGTGTTTAATATTTATTTAAATTTTGCTCATTATGGAAAGTCTAAACAGTAATGATGAGTTCTAAAAGTTTTGTTATTAAAAAAATGACAAATCATTGTCGTGTTAAAAGCAGATAATATATTTTATTAGCTCTAAATGCATTAAATGTTATTCAAAACTTTTAAAATCATTTCATTTCTGCTCTGCTAATTTTTCTGATAATGAATATGTGAAATAGCTTTTCTTCACCATGTAGATTTCATGGCCAAATGAAAGAAATTAGCTAAATGTTGAATTAATAAATATACTTACTTTTGTAAAGTATAATTTCAAAAATATATCTTGCTAAAATTTAATGATTACTTTCACTCTTCACTAATGACTGAGTGATCAACCCTGATCATTGTGACAATTAAGAAATAGTTTTTTTATCCTGATGGGTGTCGTAAAAATTAATAATTCATTAATATTTATTATTAATTAAGAAATAATATTTTATTATTAATTATTAATTAAGAAAATAATTTTTTATCCTAATGGCTG
>KK116037.1:34506-107306 GCA_000611955.2 Stegodyphus mimosarum
TATATCTCGCTTTCTACTGGGCTGATTGACGAAATTTAAATTGTGTTTTTCATATCTCGAAATTACAACTTAGGATATATAGTAGATTTATATATGGCATTGTTCTAATATAGGTTTTTTGACATAAAATCGGACATTTTCTGAAATGACATGCCAATTTCTTTTTCCATATTTTGATTCTACTACTCAAATTATGTCTAAATAATGAATTTCATAATTTTTAGTGAGAAATGTGTGGAGAAATTTAAAAATTTATCTTGGCACATATTTTTCAGTTGCGCCAATAATAATTCACTTGGCGAACTTCTTAATATATGGCTACTTTCCTTTCTTTTTTTACATTGTTCATGAGCAGAAAAAAGTCAAATTGTTCCTACTTTCAAATAATTTTGACAAAGTGCCTAAACCACATTTGCTTTTATTATCGCTTTCAACAAATATGCCAAATTTCAAAATGTGCCAATATATAAATTCACATATATCTTCAGAAACTTTAAATAAAAACTATTTTTTGCAGGTATGCTTAGAAATAAATACATTTACTTTTATGATGATAAAAATCGTATAGATCATAATTTAAAATTTTTTTCAAAACATTTTTAAAAATTATTTAAAAATACAAATTTTAAAAATAAATAAAAAAAATAGGCGAATTTTATTTGGAATGAACCTAAATTTCGAAATGTGAAAGGAAGAATAAAATAAGTTAAATAAAAAAAAAAGAGAGATTAATGAATATACACCGAATTCAATTAACATTGAATAGCTAAAATTTTGAGAGCTAATGTTTTAAAAACTACTCGTGCAATTTTTACAAAACTTGGCAGTTTGGCATAATTTGAGTCATAGAATCGAAGTATGGAAAAAAAAAAATTGGCATGTCTTTTCGGAAAAATTCCGATTTTGTGTCAAATACTAAATTACCTATATTAGAACAATGATATATAAAAATCTAATATATATCCTATGTCGCGCTTCCAAGACATGAAAAATGCAAGTTAATTTCGTCAATCGATCCACTAGAACAGGAGATACAGAACTGCCCCCTCCTCTTTTTTTTTTTTTTTTCGCACAGTGTACATTTAATGACAGATGATCATTGTGTATTACATGATTCAATAGAGAAAACAACTATGTCTGCAACTGAAAAGGCTTATTTTATTTTATCAAACTCATTAAGTGTACTGCAACAAATAAAACTTGCATGTAGTTAATTTTAGCTGTTTTCACAAAAATTTCCAAAACTGCGCTTCAAGTCTATTCCAGTACTAATTTATATTAAAACTGAAAAGAATGCACTCTGAAATCTAAAGTTCAAAATTTGCTGTTTTTGTTGAAGCACTGCAGACACAACTCGTTCTTCAAATACAGAAGATCGTGTAAAGCCTTTGTCTTTGCAAAAGAGTTTGTATACTTTTTTTTTCACTGGTCATATGTTTGCTTCTCTGCCTTTTGGCTAAAATCATTGTGTACCAGTCATTGTTAAATTATTTGCTTTGATTTTCTGGAACCTCAAAATTTATGTTGAGTAATAGTCAGATGTTCATTTTCTTGAATTTTTTTTTTTTTTTTTTTTTTTTTTTGTGTGGGATGGGGAACTACCTTCTTTATTGCATATATGATCATTTCATTGAATGAAAGATTAATCCTACATGTTATTTTGAAAAGTATATTTGCATATTTGGCATTTCTTCGCCATCCCTTTTGATAAATATATCAGTTTTGTCCCATTTTTAATAAAACATATGAATATGCTTGTTTTTAAGGCCTGTCATTAATTATTTTTCTTAACCTAGAATAATATATCAGAAATCTAAGCATGTTTTGTGAGCTACATTGTTATTTTATTTCTCAAGACAAATGTCCTATTTATGGTGTGAGAAATATTTGAAGACTCTTACTTGAAATTCTGATTGTCAGTTATAAGAAAACAGCTGTCTGCATTTCTAACATATGTTTCTTTCAGTGGCAGCTCGTAATAAGCCCTGTGGAACTGCAGCACCCCGTTTCCACTTATTATTATTTTAAATATTTAATATAATGAGCCCTTTTTTCTTTAATTCTTTTTTTACACATCTACAATATATAATCCTTAAACTTAATGTCAGTAGCCATCCTCCAGTTTATGAAAAAGGTACGAAAGTTTTTGTATGGAACTGCACTTCACAAGGCTGTTCTGCGCAAGCGTGCACAGAAAGCAGCACTCGAGCCAGGGAGATAAAACAGCACTGTCGCTCTTGCAGTGCCGAAATTCTGGAAACATTATTATTTCTTACTCCATGCGTATGGTATTTGGCTGTTCTGCGCATGCGCTCTTAGGAAGCAGCGTATGAGGCTGAGAGGGAGAGAGCACTGTCGCTTTTGCAGTGCCGAATCTGGAGTGTCGTTGGGAGCTGGTTCTTTTTTTTTACTCCGCGTGTGCTGTGTTTAAAAATTAGACACTATATTCTTGGTTAGATTATTTTTAAGCTATTCTATTTGATTCATTTTTTTTTCGGTCCTTTTATTTTACAGAAAACTTTAACCATGTCCTTGCATCCTCAAGTAATAAATTCTATGACTGTAAGTGAACTTCAAGAGCTTTCGTTTTCATGCGCTTGCAATGCTTTCAATGTAGAAAAATTTCCTCAGTTGTCATCCAGAGATCAAGGAGAAAATTATTGATTTCTTCACTCAAATTAAAACAAGAAGAATAGATTTCATTTTTAAATGAATAGGTAAAGCTTGAATTGTAACAATTTAAGTTAAAGTAATTAAGAAATGTTTAATTTTTCTTTTGTAAAATTTCATGGAAGTTTCAAAATAAATTTTTCTTTTTATACATGTTTGTTTCCCTTTACACAGGTTTAAAACAAAGGTTAAATTTTTTTGGAACAGCACCCCCACTAATTTTAGCTACGAGCTGCCACTGGTTTCTTTAGTTAAAAAATTATATAAATAAATGAAAAACTCGGCTATAAAAGTAAATCTAGAAGCAGTTTAGAACATTAAAAAAAAACTGTGAAATGCTTCTTGATGATGAATACTGATTTCAAAAACAGGTAAAAGTGCCAGTAGATCAGAAGAAATTAATGAGGCTAAATTTTTAAGGTACTTATGTGTTATCTTAACAACCATTGCCAGAAATTTTGGCAATGGTCTCCAATCATTACAGTGAAATTCTAAAGGAATGATTCATCCATAATTGGCACTAAATTGTGATGCTTCGCCAGTTTTGGCAATGATCTCCAATCATTACAGTGAAATTCTAAAGGAATGATTCATCCATAATTGGCACTAAATTGTGATGCTTCGCCAGTTAATAGGACAATTCATAAATACCATTTTTTCAGACAGATGAAACTTTTATACCAACTTAAAAGTATCAACAAATGGGCATACAGTTTTAAAATGCTGAGATGTTCAAATGAATTCTTTTAAGGAAGCCACCTGAATAGAAAAATATACAGGATAGCCTAATAGAGAAACTCCCCACATCCAACAAAACAGATGAAATTTGTGTATTCAATCAGTAGACTCTAATAAAATCTATAATGTAAAGTAAATGGATATGTAGAATGAAGATATGCTTTTGGTATTGCAGTAATCTTCAACCGTCCATAGAATGTTGGGGTTCCACAATTTGGAATCTAATTTAAAAGAATTTTTTAATATCATGTGAATTGCCAAAGTAATCATCTAATATAAATAATTAAATAATCTTCTGTTTCTATTATTATCATTATCTAAATTGGATAGTAAATTTTAGAAAATATGCTTGCCTAAACCATTATTATTATAAAATTTATTCAATAATATACTTTCCATTTATTTTTATGCTTTTTAATTTAAATTGAATGATTACTATAATGTATTTAACTGAATATATGGTAATCATTTTAAACCCTTGCAGCTTATTGGAGTTTGGTTTTACAATGAGTGGCAGAAAGTTGGAAGGCCTAAACCATTCCAGTTGATAGAATTTGGACCTGGACGTGGTACTTTAGCTGATGATATACTTCGAGTGAGTAGATTTATAAAAAAGAGATGTAGTTGATATTTAAAAGCTAACATAAGGATATTAATGATTTGAAGTGCAGTATATTTCTTCAATTAAAAATTTTATATTTATTCAGAAAGATGTATGTACCTTTGTTGAATAGTATTTATAAATGTCTTGTGTTATGTGTTATCATTTTAAAGAAAATCATTTTTTTTTAGCTTTTAAAGTTTTTAAAGTATGTATGAAAACCTGTGAAATTTATGATAAAAGTAGAGTAATTTTATTTATATTGATTAGCAGAGTGCTGATAGGGATGGTGTATTCTAAACTACTTTTTCCATTTGTTAATAACTTAAAATTATTAAATTTGTAGGTATTTTTCAAGTTTCTTATTTAGCAGCTCATATCATCTTTGAATGACCATTGGCTGCATTTTAGAAAAATTGTGTCAACAATCATTGATTATTATCGGCTGAAATTTTTTGAAGTTCTAAAAGGTGAATTTTTCTTTTAAAATGTTAAAATATGTCGATCATAAGGTATTCTGTGATTTTGCTTGTTCTTAAAACAAACCAAAAAAGTAACTATGTCTGTGCATTTTATTAAGCTATTTTTCAATTCAATAATTTTAACAAAGACTTCATTTTCTTACTATAAAATAAGAATAACAACTAGGTATCAAAATATGTGATTTTTGAATGAGAATTTTTTAATGTTAAGTAGCTGTTATTTTTACTTTTAAATCTATTTCACTTAAAAGTATTATTCATTTCTGTGTCTCATTCAAGTATAAATGAGTAATATTTTAATAAATATATTTAAAATGTAAAAGGACCATGTTAATAAAACAGTACAAAAATACAAAAATATTCTTTATTAGATCATTTACATAGTTTAAAGGACTGAATATCCTGTAGAAAATGTAGTCCACAAATAAAAGTGAACATAAAATATAAATTATCATGGGCATTTGTGATCTTGTTGAAACTGATGCATAGTAGTAAGCTGCCATTTGGACAATTATGCAAATAGGCAAACAGCAGGATTCGAAGTTCAGAAAATTCCTTTAAATATTATATACATTGTAAAAATTGGTATTTGGAATGTAGTGTCACTCGAATGAACTGTTGGTTACTTTTTCTTTGAATTCATAACTGAAGGAAAAATACTATCAATTTTTTAATTGTAGTTCATCATATTTTTTGGAAACGAACAAATAAAACTTTTCATTATAAGGTAACATAATATTATCACACTGCACAACTCAGCCAATGATTCAAAACATAGGTTTTTAGTAACCTGTCATCAGCTACAGTGCACAAAAACCAAAACCTCCAGATTTAATTCCATCAGATATTTTTGTTGGTTATTTTTAAGAGTAAACTAAATGAGAACCGTCTGAGTGAAGAGCCTATTAAGAACATTCAGCAACAAACTTTAAAAAACGTAACATGAATTATTTAGTTGCATTTTCTCAGCCATGCTTAATTCAAGTATATGAGAATTTCATAAATTATTAACAAAAAATATCTCACATAATGCTTCTAATATGTTATATTTGTGATTAAAAGTGAGTGAAATATAGTGATAAAAAATTAAAACATTCTGCAATTATCTTCTGAGAATTTTAGCAGCTTATATTGTGATGAAAAATACAGAGCTGATAAAACTGCATTTAAAATTTGTTATAAAACATTTCTTTAACCAAAGGTACAAAATTCATAAAAGCATTAAAAAAATTTAAATTTTTTTTTTTTTAAATAAAACATACTTTTTTTTCCTAAGAAACTGACCGCAGTTGAAATCCTAGTTTCTGCCGATGGGAGAAAAACATTCTCCACGTGTATTTAGGATAAAAGGTGAATGCGTTAGTCACAGATCCGACATTCAGAGGGTTAATGATACTCAGGAAAATATTTCTAACAATTTTTCTTATTACACTATCAATGAAAAAATTACAAGATATATTTCTTAATATGTAAAGTATCTTTTGATCCCAAATTCAGAAAATTAGTAGTTTTAAAATCCCGAATTCAGAAAATTAGTAGTTTTAAAATTTTCGTAAAAGGTTGTCCTTTTAATTTGAAATTTGTTTATGTATTATTTATAGCTTAGATATTGTTTTCCATATGTTAAATTGACTTTCAGATATTTTCAAAATTGGGGACTTCTAGTATGGACTTTTCCATCCATTTAATTGAAATCAGCCCTTATCTCTGTCAGATGCAGAAATCAAAATTATGCTCTGAAGAAAATAAGTATGAAGATTTATACAGTAAATCTTTACAGACAAGATATGGCTTTCCAGTTACATGGCACCCACATCTTCATACTGTTCCTGACAGTTTTTCCCTTTTCCTTGCACATGAATTTTTGGATGTTCTACCTGTTCACAAATTTCAAGTAATTTTTTTTATTTATATTTTTTATTTTTATATCCTGTATGATAGAACTCATCACTGTAAGCAGTTTGAACAGTCTTACCTTTGACAGAATTTTACTGTTATGCTTGTTATGTTTGCAAAAGTATAATTCAGAACTTAGGGAGGGAACTTGACATTGCTTTTGGACCATAAATGTTATGCTTCAAAGCAAAAAGAAGATACAAGGACATTAAACTATATTAGTGAGTCATTCCACTATTCATATTAAAAAAATCTAAAAAATTATTAAATTATTAAAAAATCTGACCTAAGTTAATTCATATTATGTACATATTTCTATCATCTAATTGTTATATGAATGATAAGAAGTAAATATAATTGGAATTTATCAATAAGCTTGCTTACTAATAGAGTGTTTTAATAATGTTTGAAAACTCTCATTTGTCTCAGTGTCAGGAATCTCATCTATCTATAAACTGGTATTACTGCTAAATCTGTTGTCATTTTTTTCAATATGTAAAATTTTAATAGATTTTGCTAGGTATTTATGTAATGTTATCATGTTTCCATGCATGTTTAAAAGGTATTAGATTATAACTCTAAAAATAATAGTTTAAAATTTTTTTAAAGAAATATTTATAAAATGAGTTAAAAAAAGTACAAAAACTGATATGTATTAGAAGAATGCAATACATAAATTCAAAATTTCTTGTTTCTAAAATTTAATTTTCATTGTATTTTGAAAGATTAAAAATAATTATTAAATAGTATGTATAAGCAATTTATATTATATATGGAAGCTAAATGCATAAATGGCACTTATAATTCATGTTTAAAATTTTTAAATTTTTCTGCCAATATTATTATGAAAAAGTTTAAAAGTATTATATACTTAGTTTTGTATTTTGTATTGTATGTAATAGCTGCAAGTATTGTGTTCTCTTTTTCTTAATGATGAATTTCAATATTTACAGAAAACAGATGATGGCTGGAAAGAAATATTAATAGATTTCAGAAATAACAAATTGCAGTACGTTATGTCTCGCAATACAACACCTGCAGCTGAACTGCTAATTGATGTATGTTATTTTCAGCTTATTTCCCCACAATTCAATGCATTTTGACATTCAATGGTGTTTAAATATTATGCCTTAATTATACATATGCTTGCATTAATAAATAAATTATAAATTTTAAATATACTATGTACATTTATATAAAAAGGTTTAAAAACTTTGTTGTGGTTTATTTCTTTAAATATTGATCCTAGGCATGTATCCATTATAAGTTTCTCAATAAAATAAGCAATTTATTAAAAAAATTGAATGTTGTAAGTAGATCTGAAGGTATAAAATCTGATCCTTGTTCAGCAAAATTCAAATAATAAAACTTCCTACGTGCGCTAATATGATAAATGCTTGAAACTCCACATCTGAACATGCAAAATTCACAGAAGTATGTGCAGTTAATAGTTTCATAAGGCTAGCTGTGAATTCTGCCTTATATTAAACTTCACTGTTTATAAATCTTACTTTTGCTATCACTATATCTTATTTTCAGTAGATCTGAAATGTTGTTATACTTAGTGTGTAATAATTTAATCACAAGAATGATCAGCTGTGTTTAACAGTTTCTCCTTAAATTTTGTCAGAAATTCTCAGATTTTGATTTGTAATAAACTCTTAAATCTGATATGTATAAGGCAGAAAGTTCATTCTGAAATAGCTTTGTGAATTTTGCATGTAAGAATATTCAACTTTTTGTACTTAACTTTCTAAGAGGTTGAATTTTTTTTTTTTCTGTGGGAATTATTTAAATTACAAAACTTTTCCACGATGAGTGTTAAATTGTTTTCATATTCTTCATCTTAAGAAATTTTGTCTTTTGAAATATTTGTGTAGGATCAATATTAAAAAAAAAAAAAAAAAGCTTGTAGCCATCTTTTTAAAGTACCTACATATATGCACAACAATAAAGCTACAATACCATGATTTTTTTTAATTATAAAATTAAGGGAAATAAGAGCTACAGCTAAGATTCACTAATGATAAAATTTTCACTTTTTGTACTGCAGTTAATGCATGTTGGAAGGGTGTCAAAGATATAAAAATCTCCATAAGGAACAGCTAATTTTATGTGACATTAAA
The DNA here is from genome assembly GCA_000611955.2 of Stegodyphus mimosarum. Classification (NCBI taxonomy): domain Eukaryota; kingdom Metazoa; phylum Arthropoda; class Arachnida; order Araneae; family Eresidae; genus Stegodyphus; species Stegodyphus mimosarum. The sequence continues at coordinate 43,020 of KK116037.1, forward strand.
AAATGAAGAAAGTTTGTACTGATTGCATGATGCCTTCCATACCTTTATGTTCTGGTTACCATCGATTGTGGGATGCTGAGTGGGATAGAATCATTGCGTTATCAGATCTTTTCCATTTTTGGACAATTATTGCCAAGCAATTTCTTTAGAAATATATATATATCAGTTTTATCCTTTCAATAAGAAATTTTAATTTTGTCACCACGCTCATTTTGAATATAGTAAAATGTTTCTAAATATAAGAAATCTATTTTTAGGTTAGTAGTTTCTAAATATAAGAAATATATTTTTAGGTTAGTATTTCAATAAATAAAGAACATAGAATGGAAAATTTTAATAATATTTTATTGACAGTACATACTTTAAAAACAAGAACAAAATGTTTAATGTGGCCATACCAAATTGACAACGTTGGTGCATTAGTCTTTTTGTTAAAAATTATTTTAATGTGCTGTCTCATAAAAGAAAAAGTCCAGCTTTTCTTCATTTCATCATTAATATTCATATTTAAGGACATACATTTTGGTACTACTTGATTTTCATGGCCCTCATTATCAAAACAATACCAAGTACTACCTTCATGTAGTTTGGGGCTGCCATATCTCTGTGATTGCTTTTAATATGGCATCAAAAAGCTTATCATTCCCGCAAGATTTCCATCAGATGTTTTTGGAAAGATATGACTTTAGTTAATGTTTAGCCATACCCCTTTGCTTTTTGTTTCGTCATTTAGCAGAGCTCCACAATTTCTCCCCATTTTGGGTCTGAGCACCCATTGTTGGATCAGCAAAATTAAATGTGTGATTCACAGTTAAATGGCTATAACCAACCTTTTCAAGCTCATCTGTTTTATACGCTTATCAGCAATCTGAATGTATTATCAATACGTCTAATATGTGGTTGACAACCGTTGATATAAGCCTTCTTGCTTCCCAATTTGGAACTTGGACAAAAAAGCAGGTACCACTTTCACAACATAAACTGCCAAATACCCATTGTTATGGAAGTACCAGCAATTTTTTTTTCCCCACATGAACAAACTCTTATCAATATTGACTATATTACTGCATTTATTAAAGCTACTTGTTATTACATTTATTATTTATTGTGGGATTTAATTCAGCTATATTATTGCATTGAATATTTGAAGTAATTTATTATTCTTTCATTTATAGCTTGTCATTATTTATTACATAAATTCTGCAAATAGAAGTCGAAAGTGAAAGTGTTTATGGTTGCCCTTTATTGGATTACTGTTTTTTGCATAGTTTGACAGTTTATCTCATGGACCATAAAAGTCAAGTAGTACCTATTTTTTACATCTAAACTGACTTTACTTTCATATATTTTTTTACTCATATTCGTATGTATTTTTTAACCTTCAATTTTATCATTTTTGCAGCCTTCAGAAAAGCGTGATCATGTTGAAATCTCACCAGAAGTTGGCATCCTCATAAATGATGTATGTAAAAGAATGAAAGAAGATGGTGGTATAACGTTAATTGTTGATTACGGACACTATGGAGAAAAAACAGATACATTTAGAGTAGGTAAAGTATTTTTTTGGCTAATTTGCTATACATGAAGTAAATATGTATAAAAATTTTGTGTTTTAAAATTGAGTATTTTATTAGTAGTAAGTAAATTAAAGTATATATGAATTATTATTTATTGTATTTTTTATTTTTATCATTGCATTAATTTTTTTTGTAATAATGTTACATATTTTCAGTTTACTATTTACTCTTCAATGGTAAGCATTTCCTGATCACCTAACTTTTTTTTTTTTTACTTCAAAATGAAAAAGTAAAAATAATTAATTTTTTTATCTTTGAACCAAAAAAAAATTGAAGTACTTTCTGTCTACTAAACACCTTTTGACAGAATCTCTACATCTGTTTTTTGTCATCTTGAAAAATGTATTTATGTGTATCATCTTCATGCATTTAATGACAAACTGGTGTTTGCTTAAAGTGACTTGTAAAGTATACTCGTTGTAACATTATTTTGTCTCTCCCATGGCTAACATTTGCCAAAGCCAACCTAACAGTGAAACTCTCAGGCTCACTCTTATTTGAAATATATAAGATCTGTTACTGTAGTGACCACTTCAGTCAAACATGCTAGCAAGAGTAGTTCTTATGATAGACAGACATTAGTAATTTTTTATCATTGTTTTGTATACCATTGTACTTCCATATCTATGGGTTCATATTGCTTGGTTCAGAGCAACAAAGGAAAAGAATTCCATAAGTTTTGTAAATCGTACTTTTCAGAATGCAAGCAACGTGTCCACAGTTCAAAATAACACTTTGGGTTTACCTGCTGCTGTCTTCCCATGATTCAGTTGTTTCAGGCCAGTGTAAATATGGGAGATGAAAATAATCATTGTAGAATGGAACGACTATGGAAAATGAAAATAATCATTGCAGAATCTATTGTGTATTCTTAGATGATAAAAAAAAATCTGAAATTGTAAGCTATCATCCCTACTGTATAGTTATAAATTTGCTGGCAGTGAATCTTAGCTATCAAACAGAGCAACTTATCTTTGTTATCCAAAATTCCTGGTAAATTCTCTTTCAATCAATTTCATTTGTAACATATCAGAACAGTCTTGCTCTCAAAGTTCTTATATACCATAGTAAATGCCTTAAAACTTAATGTGGAAACAATGAGATAGTAATGCTAGGAAAAAATGAATGAATCTTATTTCCATTATCCTTTGAAATGATATGTTATGCTGTACAGGTCAAGAATTGTATTTCTTCGTTATTTTTTTTTTTTTCTTCTGTCTCTTAACCCCTTCGCGCCGACTGTCACGTCTATGTGCCAGCAACGAACACACTCACTTCCCGGCCGACACACAGGCATGCCAGATCGTTTTCCCGTTTAGCCTCGACTGTCACGTATTTGTGCCAGTGTCCTGGAACGTTTTAAAAACTATAATTTCTGCCACAAGATGGCATTGTATGTCCATATGGTTTCAGATACATGTACATTAGACCTTCTACTCGAAATGAGAGAAGCATGACTCACATACATGTGTTTTTGATTATATAAACAAAAGGGGAAATAAATGTTTCCGAATCACGTGCTTTATGACGTCTCTTTAAATTCGCACGTGGTAGTTGTTTATTATAAGTAGAGAAGTTTTATTTTTGCTAAAGCGTTGGGTATTTCGGTTTGCAGTTCAGTTTTTAGAAAATAATTAGATCTTGTTAGACGTGAATTCCTTCTGTTTTTACCGTTGCAATGTCGAAGCAATGTGTTTAACAGAGCATGAAATGGCAGAAATGATGCAAAATATTTCAGATATTGACTTTGAAACAGATTCTGATAGTAGTGATAGTGATACTATGATATATTCTGATCATAAAGAATCTGGCGAATCTAATGATGATGAGGACATTTCGGACATATGTGTGCCGAGTACGTCGAAAGCAAGTACTCCTCCATGGTCATCCACAATAGAAAATTTTTCGGAATTACCACTCCGTCATTATTCAGTACCCATCTTTCAGAAAAACTGTTAAATGGTATAAGAAGCTTTTCTTCAATATCATGGATATGGCTGTATTTAACGTCAATACTCTTTTCAACAAAAAAAAGTAAAAAAAAATCTTCCTCTCCTGAATTATCGGCTCAATGTTAATATCACACCAAGATCAGCAGAATCATTAAATCCGCTCAGATTAACTGAAAGACATTTTCCAAAACTTTGTTCAGAAGAGACTAATAAGAAAACGAGATGACCATGCTTCTTTTGTTCACATTCCCGGAAAAATCCTCCAAAATGGCAAATGAGTTATTACGAGTGCAAGGAATGTAACGTAGGACTGTGTGTAGATCCCTGTTTTCAAATTTTTCATATGAAAAGAGAATTTTAAGTAATATATTTAGTTTTCAGATGTATAATGTTAAAAGTCATAAAATGGTGAGTAATGAAAAAAATGTGTAAAATATGCATTTAAACAAGAAATAAGGTAATTAAAGTATATATAAAAATATCTATAAAGCATAAGCTGTTTAAATACTCTATAGAGCATTATTAAACAATGTGTTGATACTTCGGAAATTTCATGGATTTAGGCTCAATAGCAAAAAAGCCCCCGGCCCTGGACAGACGCTCACGTAAGACACTGCCGTCCTCCGCGATAAGCGTGCGTTTGAGCTACCCAGCGCGAAGGGGTTAAGTTAAAATGTCAGAATATTACTTTCATGGGTATGAATGACTGTAGACTTGAATACACAATATGTTTTCGATTATTTTATTTACTAGTACAATATATAATATATTTTAGTATTCATAATTATTACTTTTTAGTATTGATGATGTCTTACCTGCAGAAACATATATGTTACATAAGTATCCTGTCTTGCATAATATTTGTTATTATTTATGGTTTTGTACAGTATTATATCTTGAAACATATTATCCATGGATGAGAGAGACATTATTGTATATATTTTTTTGTCTTTTTTACTCAAACAATAATTTTTTTTCGAGTTCAATATATAAATCCTTCTCCCGCCCCTCAAATGAAAAGTTTATATGGCAGCTCCAAAGAAATACGGAATTCTTTGTCACAAAATGGCCACAATTCTTTCGGGTATTTGAAAAATTAATAGGTAGTCTTTTCTTTGTTAATCATATAGGTATTTACTGTAACACAAATTAGAGAATTGTGTTTTCATTTCGAGTATTTTATTTTTCCAAAGTCGAATTTAAAAAATTAAGTATTTTTCTATCGTTAAAGCAAATTACAAAGTGTGCTATTTTAACCAAATTAAAAAAGAATTTTTTCCACCCTTATTTTCCTAAACAATCAAGGTTAACCAATGGCTGAGAAGTAAAGTTGCTAAATGCTGGTACTTGGACCTGAGTTCAATTGCAGGTGAATGGGCTGGCTGCATGGGTATGGATACGAGCATAACAGATACAAGCCAGTTTCCTTTAAAAAATGGAACTAATGTGAACCACAATGGCATTCTCCTCTTAGGCAGATAGCCCTCGCATGTTTTACCATAATCAAAATAATTAAATTAATTAATCTTAAGCAATCAGCCTCAACTGAAAAAAGTAAAATAGAATTAATCTGCATTCGCATAAGTTCTAAAACTAGCCATGTGATTATGTTCTTTTTTTTCCCCTATTAATTAAAAAAAATATTATTAAAAAACCATATTTTTTTATTTGCATAAATTATTTTTGTTGAACTAAAATTAAAACATAATTTCTTTGTTGGTGTAAAATGTTAAATTTAAGAATGTAATGTAAATTATCAATTTTTTGCTTTTACAATAAGTGTTTCATTTTGATGAAAGTACTCTTCTGTTATCATGACCGTATTCAGAAATGTATATATATATGCATATATGGACGGATGATTTGTTCATATATGCACGTATATATGTATGTTCATCTGTATGTATCTGAACACACTCATATGTTCAGATATATACATATCATACATGCATACATCTCTGAATCTGGTCCCAATAACAGAAGAGTACCTTGATGAAACATTAAATAAATTAACAAGCTTAATTTCACTTTACCTATAAAGAGCAGTAAGTAAATCAAGATAACTGCAGTTTTAATGTACTAAAAAATATTTGTATACATTAATTGAAGTCCATTTATTAAAGATGTAAGTAACATTACGCTGAATAGAAGAGACAAATCGACAACCTTGTAGTTGGCGTAAATTTTGTAAAATCTCAATCGATTTCAAGGGCAAAATGGGTCCCCTTTCATCAGGAGCAAAAAATTCTGCAAATCGACACTCACTTTCTCGATTCGCAGAATTTTTTGCTCCTGATGAAGGGGGACCTGTTTTGCCCTTGAAATCGATTGAGATTTTACAAAATCTATGCTGAATACAAGGTTGTCGATTTGCCTGTTTTATTTTCCATGTTGGCATGATTATCTTGCGTTTTGAACATTACACTGATTTTACTTTAAAAATTGCACATATAATCTAATTTAGGCTATCAACTAATAACATTGTTAATAGTAAGCATGTAAACCGTTGGCAGTATTGGAAAATTTTTATTGTATCAAAATTTAATGTTACTGGGTAGCATAAAATGTGTCATTTTGAAAATTTTTAAAATCTTACTTAAATGCATTTTCTTGTTCTTTATTTATACAAAGACTACATATTATTATATTTTTTGCAACTTTTATAGAGTTTTAAAAATCACAAGCTTCATGATCCGTTGGAAGATCCAGGTGAAGCTGATTTAACAGTAGATGTGGATTTTTCATATATTAGCAAACTAGCTGAAAATAAAGGTGAATTTATATAACATTTAATTTTAAATTTACTAAACTAAAAGTACAGCTGTATTAGAGAAATTTAGTCTTGTATTAAATGATTTTCTTTTCTTACTGAATTACACACTTAATGTGAGATGACAGTAGTGATTTTCTAATAAAAATTTCTATATCAGTCTAATATTTCTTGGCTTTTGAATAGTGCTGGTTGCTCTGATAGATTATAATACAGCATTCATAATAATTTTTATTAATTCTTTAAAACAGTTTGGATCCAAAATGTAAGCTTGTGTTTATGTAATTAAAATTATTTGCATTTATTTCAAATAGAAAAGAACATATACAATCCAAAAAAATTCCTAGTTATAAACTTAACATTTTAATTAAAATAAATTCCTTTATGTGCAGAAAGAATATCATAACCTATCAAAATCAATGTGTTTATACTTGAGCTGACTTTAAGTGAGTCGAAACTCACACCTGATACATCTAATGATTTTTTTTAAACATTATAAGTCAAGATGCATTCTTTAGATATATAATTATTTAGTTTAATATATCAGGGAGTATCATATCACTGAAATTAGAGCTGCTGAAAAAGAAAGTAGCAGCCATGGAGGTAGGAAAAACAAGAGATGCCTGAACTAGTTTCTCCCATACACTCCCTTGAAGCAGTGACACGCCCCTCTTGGTAACCAAAACATTGAGTGACTTGACATTAAGATCAATAGTTTTTGACTTGATTGGAGGTAAGTATTTTGTAATTACAACATAAATATAAGTATAAATGTATATATATATATTTTTTTTTATATACAACATTTCAGAGTCCTAAGTATGCGAAAGAATACAATTTAAACAACATTTCATTCTGAACAGAATTAAATGCTATACTTTTCCCAGAACAATTTTTATTAGAACAAAATGTTTTCTCAAGTTTTTGTTAAATGCATTTAAAAGAAATTTTAAGGTAATTCAATTTTATTCGGTTAGCAATCATAAAAATTAAAAACAAAGTTTGTTGTATTAATGATATTAAAATCACACAATATTTCTTTTCCATTTACAGAGCTTCTTTCTGAAATACTTTCTCAAATGTGATATGATTTTCAGAGTCTGAGGCATCAAATCAAAAATTATAGTTGCTCTGTAATTAATGCTTTGTTTGGTTCATTTCAAATTAGAGCACATTTTATTAAAAATTCTACTTCATTAAATATGCATCTCATACACTGCGCTTTAAATACAAGTTAGTCTTGCTTAAATAGTTTTATAAATATAATTGTCAACAGAATTTCAGTTTATGTTTACAATTGAATGTTAAGGTCATTATAGATTTAGATAATATTTATAATCATTATAAATTTAGGTTTGTTTAATAAGTAGATTTCTTCACAGTAACATTCACAAGAGTTTCTGAATGTATAAGTCCTTCATTTCCAAATGCATTTATAAATAGTTTAATAAATATTTATATATTTTATTAAAGGCAAATGGATACTTTTTACAAGAATGTGCATAAATACTTTATTTAATATTTTTCATTTTCTGCATGTACAAATCTTTAATTTCTGTGCATTCACTATATTTTTTTGAGTTAAGTAATTTTCAATAATTTGGCATATATTAGAATTTTTTACATAAGAAATATATAAAAATTTAAATTGGAGGAAAATTACATGCGTTATTTTTAATACACACTCAGAGTCTTCCATCAAAAGTCCTCCATGAAAGCATTTCTCCCCTTAGGCAGATAGCCCTTGCATGCTTTACCCTATTTAAAAAACCTAAGCTCATCTATGTGCCAGATTACAAATGTTTTAACATACAAAATATTACCTTCACATTTAGCCATCAAGTTTCAAACTTTTGACTTATAACACATTTTTGGATACATTCATTATCAAATTTAAATTTTCTAGTAAATGTATTTTAACAGTCAATAATACAATACCTGTCTTAGTAATTTTAACCAATGTAATAATTCTCTGATAATATAATGAATAACAACTATCCATAATATGTCATTTCACATTTAAACATTAACCTCATTGTCATCAGATCACAATCTTGATTGCCTTATTCTGCATACCAACATTGCTTCATTTTTTGAAACAATTAAAACAACTAATTAATCTTAATTCACAGTTACCTAAAATTTACATATCCAAAATGCAACAACATTCAAAATATATCGCTAAGTCAATTAATAACATTGATGATGAATTATGTCTTTGTTTTAAAAATAGCAGATTAGCAAAATTACTGCCCAATCTCAAAATTTATATTTTTTAGTTGTATAAAAAAAAAACTGTGAGTTTAAAATGAGTTGTTGCTCATTTTATATGCCTTTCCATCAAAAATTTTTAAAAAGTATATATTGCAATATTATATGCATGGCAAAAAATGGATTTTATTTCAAACATTTTGATATTTGGAACATAAAATAAAAGCAGTAAATCACTATCAAGGGCATCAAAAGGAAGTGTGTTATATTTTTGTGATATTTTAACATTTTAAAGGTACCATAAGGTATTTGTCATCCTTTGCATATAACATAAACATTTTGCTAAGTCTACATTTTTGTAGTCCAATAGTTTAAAATTTTGTAAAACAAATTCTTGATCAAAATTGCTGTTGCAAGTTATTGAAAGATAACTAGTGTGTGATCTGTGTGGAAATGCCGCTAAACTCTACAAATTTCTATTATGCCCCAACAATGAATGTTTCTATGCGGAAGTGTCCCAACTTTCGATTTGTGTAGAACTGTCATATGTAGAAGCAATACCAAATCGCTGTTAAAGCTAGCGTGCTATGTAAGCAGAAATACCATACCCATTGTGGCACTCTGTCAGCCATAGGGAGGGAGGTTTTCTCCTTTTATTCCTACCTCCATGGTAGCAGAATAAGCTGATCTCACTTTGCAAATTTTTTTTATATTTTAGTAAGTTATTAATCTTAAATTTAGACTTATTATTTGGCAGTTAGGCTTCTCTCACGTGTTAAAATGTTTTTGTGTTATATATATTATGTCTTGGAAGTCCCAACTGTAATTTTTCCTTTCGCTCTTAGATAGGCTTGAAATAGTATCAGCTTTTATTAATTATTATTAATTTGCTTAAGTTAATCTGTATTAAAGTTTTAAAAAGAAATTTTTTAAGCTCATATTGTTAGTTTAAATTTTACTATAAGGTTATGATACATTACATTGGTTAGAAAGTTATGCAAGGATGATGTAGACTAACAATTTATAGTGGGGGAAGAAATATTATTGTATAAATTTAATAATTAATATAGTTAGCAAACAACAACTGTGTGTTTGACGTAGGTTTAGTCAAGAACTTTATTGATTTTGAGGGCAAATAGGTACAAGTCTCAATTCATCAGGAGCAAATAAATTAGCAGATTCCTTTGCTCTTATCACTCTCAACAGGTACTGGTCTTGCAAATTAAATATATACCTAAACTGAATTTAAAATATTCATATCTTTTTTAATTAAAATTATTTTGATTTTTCATAATGAAATATTTGGATTGGAAATGCCAATTGTTACAATAGCATTTTATCTTTTCTCATATGTTCAATCAGTCCACCAATGATCACCTTTAAATCTTTTTTTTTTTTTACCTGTATCCCCTGAGACCATTTCATTTACCTCTGAGGGTAAGTGTACTAAAAGTTGAGAAATGTTAATCTAAACAGATAGTACCTGGAGGTAGAAATATCTGGACTCTTAAGCAGTTGTGTAAAAACATTTCACTGTCAAGCTTTATGCTGCTACCATGGAGCTTTGCCTTCTGCCATGTCATTCTTGCTGTATGTGATTTAATGTTATCATGCCAAAGAATCACCTGAGGTTTGTTGATTAGTGCAAGTTTATTTTTAATTAAAGCCTGATTCATATTATTTAAATGGTATCACTAGGTATCTGCATTAACGATTTTGTTAATTTCATTAATTCAAAATAAGCAATACTTTGTATATCATGATATGCAGAGCTCTGTTGATATGTGGAGCAAAATCTTCTATGGATAAAGTCATGGTTTTCTTGTGATATCTTACTTATTGTTTTGTTTCAGTCACTGTCTTTTTTGAGTAATGGTAATGTCAACATTCTTATTAAAAAAAGCACTTTAAGGAAAATTTTCCTTTATTATCATAAACGTAAAAGTGAAAGCAGTACTCATTCCTGATGGTTTTCAGTTATGGATGCACGCATAAACTACTTCCATATCCTTTACTGCTGACATGTGGATTTGACTCTGCAAGCATCAATTCATCTTCCTTTTTTTTCTTTATTTCTTATTTGTAAGTTTGTCCTTAAGATTAAATTTTTTACTTTGGAACATTTCAAACCATACCTGGCATTGGTGTTCATCAATAGCACCTGAGTATATTTTAAAAAAATAATAATCTTGCAATTGCCTTCATGGGATTTCCATCATACAAAATCATATGGAGAATAGGCAGCTTATTATATGATGCTATCTGCCTCTGAATTAAATAGTAAAATGGCAATTCAGTAGAGTTGGGAAAAAAGAGTGCATGTTATCAAGATCATTATAATTATTTGTTAAAATATAATTGCATTCTGTTTTCAATGAATTAGATACATTAATTTTAAATTTTAATACTTCACAGTTTGTATTTTAATGTTTTCTAAAAGCAGATATAAATTGCATTTTAAAGGAATTCATAGCCCTTTTTTTGTTTTGTTTTGTAAAAGCCCATATTACTGGTGCACACAATTTGTTAGCATTACTTTCTAACAAAATGATACATTATTTAATTTAAAATGTGGAAAATTAAAGTGTGATATACAGACTATTGATAACTCATGATCAATAATAAGCTATAATTTTGATTAGTGATCTTACATTAATATTATAATAATTAAAGTTATTGATTATGTATTTAAATTAGTTTTATAGTAATTATTATTAGCTTTTATTACAGTACACCACTTCACACTTATTATTACATGCATGAAGATAAAGAAATAAAAAATAAAAATTTCATTTAAAAATGTATGAAGGTCTTTTTTTAGGTTTACTTTTGATAAAATTATTGTTATCAGTCATAGAAATTTAAATTCTTGTTTAGCTTCAAATTATGTAAAGCTAACTAAATATATATTAAAGCTTTAGAAAATGATATGCCATCTATATTTTTTTAATTAAATTCAAGGTCTGAATTCTTACAGCTTCAAATTAAAATGTTTTTTTTATCATAAAAGTGTCTCATAGTCTTCAAGTAAGTATCAAAATTAAAGAGCTCCATTTAGCAGTAAAACTACTAATTTGTCAAAATGATGAATTCCTCTCCATGGTTGAAATAGTGGTTTTTTATTGTTGGTAGTTCTAATGTTAAACAGCATTTTGCATAGTCATTTCTTCTAAAAGTAATGAAATTGCATTTTTTACAATAATGAAGCCATTTCTACTCTGCTAAATTAAGGTTCTGGATTTGTAATTTTGTAACTACAAAGTGATATGTAGACTATTCTTTTCCTAGACATATTTTGAATAACTGTCTTCTAAAAAGTGTATTTTGTAATTTTTTTGGCTCTTTTGCAGCTGTAATTTTTGGTCCTGTAACTCAAAGAAATTTTCTTACAAAGATGGGAATTGAAATACGTTTAGAGGTAAAGCATTCTTGTTTATTATTTTCAGTAATCTTCTAATGTAATCATAAGTAGTAATTCAAATAGTTTTTCTAATTTTTTTAAATGCATTTTATGAATTATTGCTAAAATTAATAGCTATGTATCAAATTATTAACATTCAATAGATATAATCCTTGATGATATTAAATTATATCTTTAGAAGCATATTTTTGTTGTTACATTTAAGAATTTTTAATCATTGGAGTGAATAACAAACTGACAAAGGGAATTCAGAATCACATCTTTTCTTTTATTAATACTTTATGTAGTTCAGTGAAAAAAATTTCTTTTGCTTTCTCCCTTGTTACCCAAAAAAATTATAGTAAGTGCCTATGTACTTTAAAAAAAATTATGTTGATGCTAAGTTTTGATTGCAGGCTACCATTGTAACATTCAGTTAAGATGCTTAAATAGCTACACACACAAATAAAAAAAATTAAATATTTTAACTTATTTTAGATGAGTTAGATTTATTGTCCCTGAAAAAGTTAGTATTATGTCTTCCTTTTCACTAAATGCTAAATTAATGCTATGTTATCCTGTTAAATCAAAGTCATTTACTCCATTTGCAAGTATATGAGGGACAGCTGTTCAAATCGCATGCCAGAAATTTTAATCTTATAAGCATATCTATACAAAATGGCTTTAAAATAACAAAACCAAGTTAAATTAAATTTTCTTTATATTTTTAACAATGATTTTTATAGTAATTTTTAATGTCTTTTCCTTTATTTTATGTATACAATACAAAGTCCGAGATCCAGACTCAGCGGGATTTCGGCAAATTTGGGATTTATCCGGATATTAGACCATCAGTTTAAATCTAGTAAGATGACATGCAGAAATTATACAATTAAAAATATTAAATCGTAATTTATGAAATAAACAGCATTTAAAGGATATCAAAATTTACTAAAAAAAAAAAAAAACTTAATATTTATTTGTTTATTTTGCTAAACATTTCTTTCACTGTAAGTTGCTTCATTTTTTGTGCTAATACTTTCTCTTTAATTCTATAAACAGACATAATTTCTTGTTCAGTTACAAAGTTCCACTGTCCAAGTTCTGTAGTTGCTGCATTGACAATTCTGACTAACTTGTCAATCGAAGTTCTTTTGTTTTCAATAATCTTTATATCACTTTCTTCAGTAGCAGTAGCAGCATTTTCTGGATCTAGAACCATAACTATAGATTTCGCCATCCGTTAATTGATTAATGATTAGGGCAGTGTCAATTGCAATGGAAACATTCTCTTATATCAGCTTCATTTATTACTGCTTCTCCACATTTCTTTACAAAATTTATTAACTGTAAAATTTCACCTCTAGTTTGCAATATCCTAAAACCTTCAAATTTGCAGTTATCACCTTCATCATCCTCACCATGAAATATGGTAGCTGGCCATAAATTATGCCAAGCATTAGACACATCCTCCCACAATCTTGTGATGCTCCACACAGCAGATTTTATGCTAAAGTATTTCCAAAATTCTTGAGTACTCTTGCTATCGAGAAATTTAACATGGATTTTAAAAATGCTACTTTATATTTACATTTCAGCCCGCGCACTATTCCAATATTCATAGGCTAAATGCGAATGTGCAATTTAGAGGAAACACTAATATGGATACATTATCTTTCACTAAAATTTTGCACTTGTGCATTCCTGCAGCAAGTCTCATTTTGGAAACTTTGACACCAGTTAGTGCCTTTTCTCTAAAGGTTGCTGCCAAGGTGTTTCATGGTACATATTGCCAAAAAAGATCAGTTTCATCAGTTGAGTGGGATGTTGGAATCCACAAGAAATTCAAAAAAATGTTCCTTTTTCTTTGTCATACACAGTTGATTTTCCAGTGCCATACTCCTCGGATAATTTTGAGACGGATATGCCTTTATCCATTTTTTGCAGCAGTTTCACTTTTTGTTTAATGGACATCGAAACATGCTTTCACTTTGTAGATCTTGTTTTCCAAGGAAAGAAAAGCATGCATTCAGAACTTAGAATCGATTTTTAATATAATTTCATTATTAAAATACTGAAATTATTGTTCAGTTACATTAATGAAGTGCCAGACCCTTCTTATTTATGGCTGTGGTGCCTGGCTAGAATTATGATTCGTCACAAAAACTAAGAAAAGAAGCACCAAAGCCAGGCTCTAGTGCAATTTAAGCTCCAGGAAAATGTGAATATTAGGTGCTTTCAGAAATTAATTTTTTAACATACTTATTTAATTAATAATTAAAAGATCCTATATATATTTATATTATAAATCATTCAACATTTAAACCAACCCTTTAATCAAAGAATTCTTGTAATTCATTACTCTCAAATTTTCTATCTATCTAAATACAATGTATTATTAATGTCAGTTTTTACTGCAAATTAAATTTTAAAAGCCCTTCTTACAAAAATCAATAGAATATATTATTCACTTATAAGTTTCAGAGATGATCCATTTTATTTACGCAGCATTTTTTGGTGAGATCAAATAAAAAGGTGTGAATGCACCCTATTGGTTTAGTTTTGTAGAATTATTATTAACCTATGTTTTGAAGTAAGAACTGCACTAGTGAACTTATTCTATTCTAACTTTTCTAGTTTACTGTAACAAATTAATTGCCCTAAAACATTTCATCAGTAAGAATTTGAATCCTGATTTTTACTAGAATGCACTGGATGATTTTGTTACCAAAACAAAATTGAGGAATTTTTGCAAGCCAGAAATTCCAATTGCAGAAAAGTAAAATGTACTTAATTTTAAAAATATATATAATGATTGTTAAAAATATAAATATATATAAAAAATTATATATCTGTGTAATTACCCAAGTTAATATGTAAAATGAAGTAGAATTAAAACAGATTTTGTGTATTCCTGACTGGGTTTTCCTGTATCTCATTTTACTGTGAAAGTGAGTTGGTGTAACCTTGTTTTGCATAGCATGGTGTTCTCTAGGAATGCTTTATGAGCATTAACCAGTATATTAGTATGCTGTAAACAAGGCATTTGTAATTTTTTCTACATTTTAAGTTCCTCCCCCCCCCAAAAAAAAAACGCATTTTATGTAACATTCAATTAATTAATTTTAACAAATTAATTTCTTTTTAACTTTAAAAATATTTTTATATTTCTACTGAATATTTCTTTTCTGATTTGATCAATATACAGATTCAAGAAGCATGTGAACAGCTAGGCATTTAAAAAATTTTGTATGCATGTAAAAAATTGTGTATTTTGTGTGTATGTGATCTTGTGTGCAAAAAGACAGTATGACTGCTACAAGTGTATGAGTTATGTAATCCTTAAGTTCTGCTACAACACTTACCTGAATCAAGGAGTGATTTTTTTTCATGTTTTTATTTTTTCAAACTACTGTAAATATAGGGCCATTTAATTTGAACTGAGATTTATAAATTAAAGATAAAAACTGATTTTATAATTTTTTATAAATTTTTTGTGATATAGATTTTTTGTTTTGATTTTAATAAATTTATTTTTATCATTAGCAACTGATGCAAGCTGCTAGTGTGGAAAATCAAAACTCCTTGAAAAGTGGATATGATATGTTAATTAATCCTGAACAAATGGGAGAAAGATTCAAATTTTTAGCAATGTATCCTCTAGTATTGAAAGACTTTCTTTCCAGATATCCACCTCCTGGATTTTAATATAGAAATAAATTTATTAGTCTTATTTTTGTTATAAGTTCATTGAAGTTATATTTCATGCATTGCAAAAAATGCTCCTTAGCTGTTTTTAAGACTGCATTTGGATGATAAATGATTTTAGAAATAAATTAATAGGTATTTTAAAGAACAATATATATATTTCAAATTTTTATAAATTTTATGCATTTCCATTTACCATTTAAGAGCAGAACAGAAGTTGTTACATTAAATGAAGAGCTTAAAGAAAAAGGAAGTGGATTTAGAAAATTGTTTGTATACAAATATGTATTAAAAGTGACTAACATTAATCTATGTTAACCCTCTAAGCGCCATCACTGGCTTTATCCGGTCATGAGATTTTTTGTCACTTGTTATATATGAGCTTATAATTTAAGATATTTTGCTTTCTTACTTTCATTAATAATATAAATGCCAGTCTGATTAATGTAAGTTTATGAAAATAGAGACTAAAGTAGGTAAATATACACTCATTGCCATAAAAATTTGCGCACCAAAAAAGGGTTGTCAGAATGAAACGAAATTTTACATATGTAAGTACTATTTTGATATAAGTAAGTGATTAGAAAAGAAAAGCAAAAAGGATCATTTATTGCAAAAAAAAGTACACATGAACGGAAGTTTTAGTACTCTGTTGGACTACATCTAACGCGAATGTACGATGTGATACGAGCGAGCATTGAGTCCGTAGTATCCTGAGAAATCTTGTCCCACAGTTGCTGCAAACGTGCCTGTAGTTCGGCCAATCTCGTAGGCTGTCCAACTTGCCATTCCAAATGATCCCAGATATGCTCAACAGGTGACAAATCTGGGGATCGAGCAGGCCAGGTAAGGGTGTTAATGTGGCAGAGGCAGTCCTGGGAGATCCGTGCTGTGTGTGGCCGATCATTGTCTTGTTGAAAACAGGCTCCTGGGAGCCCTGCCATGAGTGGCAACACATTTGGCTGAAGGATGTCATAGATGTACATCTGGCCTGTCATTGTGCCATGGGTCAATATTAGGAGTGACCATGTATCATAAGCAATGTATCATAAGCATATCCCATACCATCACACCAACTGTGGGAATGGTGTGTCGCTGTAAAGCGAAGGCAGGATTGAGGCATTCACCACGGGGCCTCCACACACAAACACAGTTATCATCATTGGTCAAATTAAATCTTGATTCGTTGCTGAAGACGACCTGGTTCCATTCTGTTAAATTCCAATCCTGCCGTGCACGACACCACACGAAACCGAGGCGTCGGTGGGTGGGTGTCATTGGCAACACACATAATGGGTGCTGTGATACCAGATGTCCTTCAACCACACATCTTACGATGATGGTTCGGCAAGACACGGGGACCCGTAATGAAGCTGCTGCCTGTGTCTGGATAGCAGCCAATGAGGCAGTTGGCTCTACGCAGGCATGTCGTATAATGTGACAGTCTTCTTGACAACTAGTCTTGTCTAGGACATCCTGAGCCTGGTCGCCATGTAAATGACATCTCTTCTGTACACTAATTCCAACACCTCCTCATAATAAAATCAGAATGGCCTACCTGATAAGCTACTCGCGGAGCTGACCACCCAACTTCCATCATCCCAATGATTCTTCCCCTCTCAAACTCTGACGGCTGCTGATGTTAGCTTTGATGGCGGTGTAACGGCATGTCTACCTCAGTACATGCATTTGCATTCACCGGCTGCACTCTGTATGAACTCGAATGGGATCTTTTGTCACACCCACCATATAGCCCCAACATCGCTCTTTCGGACTTTTTTTCACGCCTGAAGCTACATCTTGCTAGTGCTTCCATTCTGCATAGAACGTCCGAAATGAGGCTGATTTGTGTTTGGATTCGCGGCCAACAAGTTTCTGGGCTGAAGGCTTTGAAAAACTACTAAAATATTGGCCGGAAATCATGGATTTGGGTGGTGATTACTACCCGCACTAGAGATACTGCTTTCATGTTTTTCTTTTTTTCCTAAAATTATTAAGAACATTTCTTTGGCAGAAAACTCTCGTTACAACCAGATATATTATGTATTTATTGAATTGATTTAAAATCGAATCAGATTAAATCATAAAATTCAGTTTTTTTATAAACCTAAATACATTAAAGTTTAATTTTATTCTCATAAATGCAGAAAATCATAGATTCGAGTGATGATTTACTTCCCACACTAAAGGTTTTGTGGTTCCCCCCCCCAACTTTATTAAGAACTTTTTTTGGCGGAAAACTTTCGTTACAACCAGACATAAAATTTACGTGTATTACACAGAAAAGTTTTGCAAGCAAATTCATAGCTGACAAATAAGAAGTGTCTAGTGAAACCGATACTAAGGAAAGATGTTTGATATTTTGGTTGTATATAAAACCCTTTTCACCAAACATAAAATTAAAAAAAAAAAAATCTAACGTAGAATCAGTGAAAAGGAAAAAAAATTAATCAAATGCATTGAAAAACTAATAATCAGTTCCACTGAATGCAAAATAAACTACTCAAAAATTAAATTGTAAAAGTAACTTGGGTAATTAAAATAGTATGCAAATACAATGCCATTAATTTCTCACAATAAGAAGCGAATTCATGAACTTCCCTTATTAACCTGACTTGCAGCTATATTTTTGGAATAATTTCATTTGGTGTTATTGATGATGTATTAATATCTTAAAAAGTTGTTATTGTTTCAGTTAGAAATAAAATCTCATCCATTGGTACACAAGATCGGAAACCTAACAGCATACTACAGCTTGTTGACTATGTAAAAATCTTTTATTTATCTTATAAATGTCCATTGTTTCTGAGCATAGGAAGGTCAGTCATTAAAGAAGTATTTTTATCTGAACTTTCTCAATATATTTTGCTACAAGCAGTATTTTATGCTTGATAAATAATATATGTTTGTAATATACCAACTGCAAAATTTCTAACTATATTTCTTCTGAATGCTGCCATCTGCAATGAAACTAAAATCAACTGGTGAACAGTGCCCGATTTACGTGTAAGGTACAAAAGCTATAGTTTGGAGACCCCACTTTTCTTGAGGGCCACCAAAAAAATGTCCCATATCCCTTATCTCAGATATCTTAGGGCTTAGGCTCCATATCTCAGATAGCTTAGGGCCTCCTAAAGTCTAAATCCCACCCTGCTGGTGATGTGGAAATTTAATAATAATGTATTGATTTTAAAATTTTATTCTATCTTTATATAAATTTTATTATATATATATATATATATATATACACACAGGGTGGTTCGCTACCAAACCGACAAACTTGCAGGGTGTGTAGGCAGTACAGAGACGACTTGGAATCATATAGGAATGCAGGGTCGCAAATGCCGTAGTTGCGAGCTATGGTGCAAAGAAGCAGAGGAAAAAAAACAGCAACATATTAATAAAAAAGAAAATATTTTATTGAAAAGTTGTACTACAACAGGTGTTCGAAATTACGACCAGAAGTCGTCAGGCAGGCCTGACAGCGGCGCTGTGGGGAATTCCTTAGGTTCTGGTAGATTCTTCCCGTCAGTCTTGCGGTAGTGGTGGTAGCAGATGGCTCTGAATGGAAGGTTACGTGAACAGCGATTATGCTGGAAGTAGTATTTGCGACCCGTTTCCAGAGGTAGTTGGATGAAGTGGTCGACATGCTGGTCATGTATTGAGCTGCGAATTCTAACGGGCACGCCGCTGGGCGATTGTACCAGGAACATTACCTGAACAGGCGTGCTCCACATCACATGACCTTCAAAGTGCGAACATAAGGTTACGTGAGACTGGTTATTTAACGAGAACTACAATGAATCGACAGCGAACGACGAGAACACCTGGCAAAGGCGAGACGGTCTTACGTCTGGCAGAAAACAATCCAAGTACGAGTACTAGAGCGATAACCCAACAAGGGGGTTTATATCAATCCGTTTTCTGTAGGATACTCGCTGCAAACCAAATGAGCGCATACCATCATCATCGAGTCCAATTATTAGAACCTGAGGAATATACACTTGGGAGGACGTTTGCTACATACTAGTTTCAGCAACAGAGTGCTGCAGACAGCGCATTTACTGCTGCGTCCGTATTGTTCACGGATGAAGCATACTTCACACGTGAGGGAGCCTTCAATCAGCGTAACGCCCATGTGTCAGCTTTAAAGAACCCTCATTCGTGTGCAACTACGTGCAGCTCAAAAGCGTTTTTCGATCAGTGTGTGGGCCGCCATTCTTGGAGACTGTCTCATTGGACCGTAGATATATATTTTTACGGATTTTGTATTTATTTAGCTATTTATTTGGAATTGTAATTAAAATTGTTTTATTTTCCCGTGCAATGCAGCGCGTGACGAAATTTAAGAGAAACTACGCTGGAAAAGTAAAAATGCAAAAGCGCTTGCACCTAATACTTAATAAATAGATATCTCGTAATTGTACTGTTTTTTGGTATCCAGAAAAATCGAGAAAATACGACACTGATCTCGAGCTTGATTAAAAAGCTTATAAAAACTAGATTAAAACATCTCAGCTCAGTTGTTGTTGTTTTTAAGCGAACTGTGTTGTTTACTTAGTGCTGTTATTGATTGTAGCGAATTCGCTGTGAGATCGAATTAACTTTCTCTGTATTTTGAATTTGAGTTCTGTTTATATTCTAGTAGTTTAAAGTATAACTACTGTGTATTGTGATATTGTACGAATATCTCTGAGGAAATATTTCGGCATTTTGTTTTATTTCGTGTGAAAAGAATAAATTTTACTAACTTTTTATCGACTTGTCCATTAAATCCATTACGAATTCGTACGCACGCAACGCTTTTTGGTGTCAGCAGTAGGATTTGAATGACAATTACAAGAGCGATGGAAGAACAATTAAGGCAATTTATGACAGCCTTTGCTGCATTTAAAGAAGAAAGAAGACGAGATGAAAGCTGGCCAAAATTCCATTAAAGAGGAGATGAAAGCTGGTCAAGTTGCTGTTAAGGAAGACATGAAATTGGACCAAGAGGAAATTAAAAAATAAATCACATGCATAATAGAAAACAAATTTGAAGAAGACAGAATTGAGGCGGTTGAAGAAAGAGTTTCTGTCGTTCGACAACAAATCGAAAAACAAACTGATAACAGAGTTTCTGCAGTAGTATAGAAGTTGATATCATAAAGAAATTCGTAGCGACGGCAGGTAGCAATAGTGATGATTTTAAATTTTTAATCTGTGCTTGCTCGTTGCTCTCTGAAGTTATCCACATATGATGGGAAGACCTCTTGGCAAGTATATAAGACACAGTTTTCTATAGTGGCGGAAGCAAATGGATGGGATTCCCAAGCTAAGGCCTGTTATTTTGACGCTTCTCTGGGAGCAGATGCAGCGGATAGCCTGCAGACTCTTCCCGAATATCAACGGTTAGCTCTGTCTGGCGCTTCGGGAAGAAATGTTTCAAATACTACAGTAGGTTTCAATTGAAATCTCGTCAGTAGAAGCCCACCGAAACACTCCAAGAGCTCGCCACGGATGTTGAAAGGCTGTCTCACCTCGCCTTAACGCAGTGCCCAAGACAAACAAGGGAAATACTGTCCGTGCAATACTTCATCGACGGGATCCGGGATCCTGAAATACAGAAAGCACTGCGAATTGCTGATGTGAAGGACTTAAAAAGTGCTCTGGTGTGCGTCACGAAATTCGAGGCAGCCCAGCAAGCAACTCGTAGAGGTCGATACCCAATCAGATCTGCGCAGGACCAAGAGCCAGTGGATCAACTGATGGCTCGTTTAGATAATTTATCCAGACAAGCCGGTGCTCTGATACGAAGTAGGAATGAAAAGAAACCAATTCTAAAGTGCTGGAACTGCGGTGTTGAAGGCCATATACGAAGGAACTGCAGAACACACCAGAGAAGGGAAAATAAAACAAACTATTTTAACAGAGAATTAAATGACATTATACGGAAAAGAAGTGACAAGAAAACAAAGTGTTGGATTTGCGGAGCTGAAGGCCACGTACGAAGGAACTGCAGAACACCCCAGAGCACGGAAAATAAGATCATTTCCCAGCAACGACGCAAGAAGCAAATTAATGATCATATCGCAGAGCGGAGTTTGAACGATAGTGGAAAGCCCCTTTTTAAAGCGCTCAAGATTTCTGTAGTGAATGGCAACAGTAATGGACTATCCATCAATAGGCATATCGATAGAGTTCCTTGCAATATGACCATTCACACAGGAGCTAATGTTACAATCATTCGTAAAGATTTAGCTCAACAATTTAAGGATAAACTCATTTGATTCAATCCTGTGTTACCCCCCAGACTGCGTCCGACGAGAAAATCGACATAGATGGGAAATTAAATGTTAACATCACATTTGGAAGTGCCGCCTACCATCACACGGCATATGTAGCGAGTATTACAGATCCTTGCATACTAGTATTGGACATTTTAACATAACTATCCATCAGCAGAAGGGATCTTCACCTCGAAACGCCGACGCGTTGCCTGAAAGACCTGGCTCCGAAAGCTGCCGAAATCATACTAGCGTCGAAGAGAAACCCGAAACTACCAGGATTTCTCCATCCCAGATGCTCATCGGTCGAAAAAATCGTCTGCCTTGTGACCTCCTGTTCGGTTCCCAACGGATGCGCCTTCATCGCTTGAGGAATACACCCGAGATCTCCAGGCCCGGTTTGAAGTGATGCACGAGAGCGAGTCAACTTGGTGACGGAAAAGGTGAAGACCCGCTACGACACGAGAGCTATTGAACATCAGTTCAACGAAGGAGACAAGGTGTGGTTGTGGAATCCGACTCGAATGAGAGGACTCTGTCCGAAACTTCAGTCACCTTGGGATGGTCCGTACACAGTCCTAAACAGGCTGAACGACCTCGTACTACGGATCCGTAATTCATCGAACTCTTAAGTCGTTCATAACGACAGGTTAGCTCCTTACTATGGCCATAGTACGTACTGTAGATAATTGCAAAATACACTCACGTTTGTGAAAATTGCAACACCAAGAAGGAATCGTCATAATTGAATGCAATTTAATACACAGTTGAGTGGTAGTGGTACAAATAAATGATTAAATGTTCAAAGCAAACAAACAAGAACAAGAGATCAGAATCAGTATTTTGTGTGGCCACCACGCGCCGCAATAAGTGCTGCTACACGACGTGGCATGGAGTCAAACAAAGTTTGAATGTCTGACTGAGGAAGAGCATTCCATATCGTTTGTACGCGTACCCAAAGTTCGTCTGCAGACGCAACAGGACGAGGATCACGAGCAAGACGCCGACCAATGACATCCCACACATGTTCAATTGGCGACATATCCGGGGAACACGCAGGCCAAGGAAGAAGCTGTACCTGCTGCGCTGCAAAGAAGGATTTAACAATCCGAGCAGTATGAGGGCGGGCATTGTCCTGTTGAAATACAGCGCCTGGCAAGCTTTGAAGGAAGGGAACAGCTTCGGGCTGTAGAACTTCACGGATATACCGGTTGCTGTTCAGATTGCCCACAATTCGTAGCAATTGAGATCGTCTATGATATGCTATGGCGCCCCAGACCATAACTCCGGGTGTTCGTCCACTGTGGCGTTCGATAATGCACTCCGGAAGGTGGCGTTCACCGGCATAGCGTCTGACACGAATGCGGCCATCATGGTACCACAAATTAAAGCGGGATTCGTCAGAAAACACGACATGCTGCCAATCAGCACGCCAGTCTCTATGCTGATTGGCCCATTGTAGCCGCAGGCGGCGATGGTCGTGCGTTAGGGGGATCCTGTATAAAGGAGTCCGTGCGCGCAGTCCACACTGCAGCAGACGTCTACGAATTGATGAAGCACACAATGAAACACCTGTAGCTATTGACCACAGTGCTGCCAATTGTCTAGAGGAAGCTGTACGGTCCGTCCGCGCCATGCGGACCAGGTGTCTATCATCGCGAGCTGACGTCACATTTCGGGGTCCACTCCCGGATTTCCGAGTTGTCCGACACTCGTCCGTCCACTGCTTCCAAACGCGCATCACTGTGCTGCTGTTACGCTGCACACGAGAGGCTACTGCACGATACGACAATCCAGCTTCACGAAGGCCGATGATTCTCCCTCGTTCAAACTCTGTAAGTTGTTCAAATCTCGCTCTCTTTCGTCGACGAGGCATAAGTACAGATTGAGTTAACGTTTACCACTAGCAGATAACCACCGATAACCATACACGCCTCGCTACAGCCGTCTATTTATTCGGATCCATCAGCCGTTCAGAGGGCGTTGCTCAGCATACGCATGCGCTACGGATTTGCAATTCTAATCATTTGCATATCATGCGCTACTTTGCATTTCCTGAAAATTTCAGCTCACTCGCGTAAGTCCTTCATGGTGTTGCAATTTTCACAAACGTGAGTGTAGTATAAGACCATGGTCCTTTTTGTATCTAGTATTTGATCTGTATTGTCTGTTTGATAGTATTTGATTTGTATTTACTATTTCATAGTATTTGATTTGTCTTAAGTTACTTATTGCAATTAGTGTATATGTTGTTTATTAAGTAAAGTAATGATTATTGTTGCATTGATACCTTAGTTGTGAGTTTGTCTTCCTGTCCAGGGATTGTACTGCTCGGGACGTGCAGTCCTTGGAAAGGGGGGCAGTGTTACGGATTTTGTATTTATTTAGCTATTTATTTAGAATTGTAATAAAAATTGTTTTATTTTCCCGTGCAATGCAGCGCGTGACGAAATTTAATAGAAACTACGCCGGAAAAGTAAAAATACAAGAGCGCTAGCATTTAATATTTATTAAATGGATATTTCATAATTGTACTGTTTTTGGTATCCAGAAAATACGAGACTGATCACGAGCTTGATTAAAAAACTTAAAGCTGGATTAAAACATCTCAGCTCAGTTCTTGTTGCTTTTAAGCGAACTGTATTGTTTACTTAGGGCTGTTATTGATTGTAGCGAATTCGCTGTGAGATCGAATTAACTTTCTCTGTATTTTGAATTTGAGTTCTGTTTATATTGTAATAGTTTAAAGTATAACTACTGTGGGATATTGCACGAATATATCTGAGGAAATATTTCAAAACTTTGTTCTGTTTCTTGTGAAAAGAATAAATCTTATTAACTTTTTATCTACTTCTCCATTCAATCCATTACGAACCCGTACGCATGCAGCAATATATATATATATATGTATGCACTCATTCCCATAAAAATTTGCGCACCAAGAAATAATTGTGGGATCGTAACAGGTACATGTTGGATTAGATATGAAAATGATTAGAAATGCAGCACGCATTTCGTAATACCACTAGAGGGCGTTGAACTTCGTTCTTCTTGGAGTATAAAACAGGTAAGCAGAGCTTGTTTGAGTGTACTTAATCTTTTACTCAGGAAACCTGAGGTAGACATGCCGTTACGCCGCCATCGAAGCCAATATCAGCAGCTGTCAGAGTTCGAGAGGGGAAGAATCATCGGGATGATGGAAGCTGGGTGGTCAGCTCCTCGAGTAGCTTGTCAGGTAGGCCGTTCTGATTTTACTGAGAGGAGGTGTTGGAATTAGTGGACAGAAGAGACGTCATTTACATGGCGACCAGGCTCAGGACGCCCTAGACAGACCAGTCGTCGAGAAGACCGTCACATGATACGATACGCACGAGTAGAGCCAACTGCCTCATTGGCCGCTATCCAGACGCAGGCAGCAGCTTCATTACGGATCCCCGTGTCTTGCCGAACCATCATCGCAAGGCGTGTGGTTGAAGGACATCTGGTATCGCGGCGCCCATTACGTGTGCTGCCAATGATACCCACCCACCGACGCCTCGGTTTGGTGTGGTGTCGCGCACGACAGGATTGGGCTTTAATGGAATGGAACCAGGTCGTCTTCAGCGACGAATCAAGATTCAATTTGACCAGTAATGGCAATCGTGTTCGTGTGTTGAGGCCCCGTGGTGAACGCCTCAATCCTGCCTTCGCTTTACAGCGACATACCGTTCCTACAGTTGGCGTGATGGTATGGGGTGCCATTGCTTACGATACACGGTCACCCCTAATATTGATCCATGCCACAATGACAGGCCAGCGGTACGTTCATGACATCTTTTAGCTACATGTGTTGCCACTCATCTCAGGGCTCTCAGGAGCCTGTTTTCAACAAGACAATGCTCGGCCACACACAGCACGGATCTCCCAAGACTGCCTCTGCCAATTAACGCCCTTACCTGGCCTGCTCGATCGCCAGATTTGTCACCAATCGAGCATATCTGGGATCATTTGGAATGGCAAGTTGGACAGCCTACGAGATTCACTGAACTAGAGGCGCGTTTGCAGCAACTGTGGAACAAGATGTCTCAGGACACTATACGGACTCAATGCCCGCTCGTATCACATCGTACATTCGCGCTAGAGGTAGTCCAACAGAGTACTAAAACTTCCGTTCATGTGTACTTTTTTCTGCAGTAAATGATGCTTTTTAATTTGATTTTCTAATCGCTTACTTCAAGTAGTACTTGCGGCTAATCAAAGTAGTACTTGCGTATGTAAATTTTCGTTTCATTCTGACAACTCTTTCTTGGTGCACAAATTTTTAGGGCAATGAGTGTATATATATATCAGTGTTTTTTTTTTCCATAAGAAGTCAACGACAACCGCATTCTTTCACGCGTAAAGAACGAAATACATTTGAGAAAACTAGGTTATTTGTAGAGAGAAAATTTTTTAATTCGTCCTTAACTTTTAAACACGGGTTGACTGAGAACCATAAAAAGCGTCTTAAACTACTTCTTTTATAAGGTCTTTCACATAGGTTATTTTGATTATTTTACTTTTATTACTTCGTAGGTCTTGAAAAAGTTTTGCATTCATTTACGTAATTTAAAATGATTTTATGAAATTTGAGAGAGTAGTGAAGGAAACTTTTGTAGCTTGTTTGGAATAATGATTTTTGTAGTTAAGCTATTGTTTTAACAACCGAAGGAAGGAACTTGCTTCATATTTGGTTATCAAGATAATTTATACCCATTAAATATTATCAGTCATTAAAAATACAAATATTTTTCAAACAAATTAAAGAAAAATAAGGATAAATGTGTTAAAGCAATGGGCAGATCAATAAGATTCCGTGAGTGAAAATACTGTATTAGAGGTAAGAGCATTTTAAGAACCTTTTTAACCTTCATCAACTTTGTTTCTGCAGAGTCATTGAGTTATTCTTAATCCATTTTGAATCCTCGTAAGTTATCAAGACTTTTCCTTACTTAAACCATGTTATCATTATATCGTTTCTTGTAACCATGGCCCAATTAAGACAATCTGTTCATGCCCTTCAAACGCTTACTTTTCCTTGTTTTTATGATATGAAAACAAATTTATGAGGATTTGAAGTCTCCTAATGCTGAAGCCTGGGCGTAGGCGGTAATCAGTCTCAGGTTGATTTCGATTGTATATGAAAAATAGTAAATGTGTAATATTTGAACAGAAGTTTTAAGCTGAGATAATTTTCTACTGTAATATGTCTGGATGATAAAAAGTAATGCAAGAATTGTTGTTCTAAAACTTGAATAACAAGGAATACCTGGAATTAGAGACTTCTTTATTAAATTAATAAGCTTAATGTAACTGTATAATTTAAAACTGTTTTTGTTATTAAAAAAAGTGGAATCCAAATTAAAATATTTAATGGTAAACTCTATTTCAAGGTGTGAAACTGATGGGATAGTTTTCAGAATACAATTTTTTCTCTCTAGATTTCATTAATTTATTAGATAAAATGATGCATCATTTTATTTAATAAATTACGTTTCTTCCAGTTTTCTATAATTTTATGTGGAAGCATTCATTATATGCAGATGTTTATTTATCATCTAAGCCTACTTGAATATTTTTAACCACTTAAAAAAAATTTGCTTCTATTTACCTCCAAAGAGGTCGGCCCATTTACGAAAGGAAAAGTTTCTTGATTTTTGTTACTGATAATCGATTCTGGGTTGACCGAAACTGGTTTTTCTGATGTTCCACGCCCAGATCGTGGCGGAAGAAACGGTGGCACAAATTGGGCTCATTTAGAACTTTCCAAGAAGCATTATTATTATCATCATCTTCTTTTAACAGCATCTTTCTTGCTGGTGGGATGAAAGAAACATCACTAAGCTGTCGTAGGTGGTATCTGCATGATTACGGATTTAATCGTATACTACCTATACTGAAGAAGTAAACTGGAAAGAAGAGTTCGAGTAGTATATGTTTGCAAGGCATTTGATTTCATCTGCTTTCAGATGATGCATAGTACTTATTCAATATCACTCAGTAGTGCTCATATTCTACGCAATTATCAATAAGCAATTTTGTTGTTTTAACTGTACCTGCTATTCTTAGCTTTTTACCATTTTAACTGTTTTAATTCTTTGGGGAATAGTTCTTCGCTTAGTTTCTGCTTTGCCATTTTTAATTTTTGATTTATTTCTAAATACTAATACTGATATAAGCTTTTGAAATGAATTGCCAGAAGTGAAATTCTATACGGCAAATTATACTTAAAAATCTTCATTAGTCGTCATGATCGCAAAAAATCTTCTAAATTCTTTATTCCTTAGAGTGGGAAGGTAGATTCGTACGTGTTCTTGTCCAGTTTCTTTCTTTGATTGCCATTCATGTAAACTAACTCAGTTTGAACATATACACAGTACAACATTGTTTTTCTTAATATTTACAAATTTAGATTGAGAAGTCATGTATTTAAATATCAATAAACTTCGTCTGAAAAGAACTAGCATAAACTAAGTAAATGTTAACCATTATGCCATCCACCAGCGAAGGTAATCATTCTGCATCCACCGCCCATAACAATTTCTATTGCAGATTCAATCACCATCACCCTCACATTATTCAATAATATTATTCTTTCTCGTTTACAGAATTAATATTTTCACTTCTCAGTGACTACACTGAACCTTTACGGAAGCAAATAAGTTCGGAAGTCATGACTTCCCATATTCTCTAAATGACTTCCCATATTCTCTAATTGAGTATCCGCGGTTTCAGTTATTAGCGGTTGAGAACAGGGAGAAAAAGTCTTAATGTTTTAAAATATATATCGGGTGTTGAGCAGCTTACAACTAGATGTGAAATACAGCCATTAAAAAGAGCTAAGTACTAATATTCCCTCAATAGTCACAAAATTATGGATCTGCACCCACTTTCCTAACATATATAACTAAGAAAATGGAACAGAGAAGAAAATGGTTAACTTCAGAACCTCACGAAAGTTTTCAGGTTACCAGTCCCTTCTCAAAATCACGCTTTCTTAGTTCATCTCCTACCGCTTCCGATGATTACAAAAACGCCAACAAGGGGCCATGGTTTATCAATCAAACCCTCTAACTTCCGTCCTTCCTCATATACGCAAATTTCCGGTTTAATTTTCTGCTTCTCCGCTTGCGATTTCTCAGTTCTCATTAGACATTTTATTGCAATTTTCGTGCTCAGAAATTTTTTATTTACTCAATAATAATTTCAAAGCATAAGCAAAGTGATGCTGCCAGCAATTCTGAGTTTAAGACAATCCGTGATGTCTTGCCAGTTAGAGAGAAGGTAAAAATTTCGGATGTGATAGAAATGAAAGGGGAGAAAAATTCCATATGGTGTAATAACTAACTGTCTTTGCTATCATTAAATATCCCTAGATCTCACTAAGGAACCTGGCGAATTCTCGCACAGGCGTAAAAGAATATCAGGACAGAAGAAGGCTAAAATAACCCTTTTACCCGTCAAACTCTTAACACAAATTTAAGCATTTCGTGCTTACAATAACCGACGACTTGCGGTGGAACTTAAGAATAGTTCACAGATAAATTCAAAGATAAAGAATAGTGCTAGACTAACAATTTAATTTAAGGTTAATTAAACTGACTCAACAACCTACCCGACGATTTACTTATTAAATGGATCTACAAGGCGTATCAGAAACTCAGCATAACAGCAAGGACAAACTAGTAACGTGCGCTGGCTAGCGAAATCACGCTCTGAATAAACTACAAGATTCGTCTGACTTTATACTCACTTCACTTTAAATTTGCATCTTGGGGAGGAAATGCGAGGGGAAAATGAGATGTTTAGGAAAGGTACCAAAACTTAAAATAATTTGTTATGCAAAATAAGGTAAACCCTACATTTTTCCTCGCCAGAATTTAAGTATCGAGTAATAAGGCTTTAAAAGCCTGGCTAAGATGTTTAAATTCTAAACCTAAGTGTGAGTCAACCTTCATAAACTGAATGTTAAACTTCTTAATTTAAATTTGACAGATGATCACCGTGGCATATTGATTACAATTTTCTTTGTACTTTTTCTTGGCTTGACTCTTTTGAGGTATCTGGAAGGAAAATTAGTTTAGAACTTGTTTCACAAAATTGACATTCCAATAACTTTTAACATTTTAAACAGTTAACTATTTTCCTTTGATGCGGGTGCATTTACTCATTTCATTCTTTCCAACAATTTAAAACTCCTCCCCCTCTCCAGCATGGTATACTTATTTTGCATAACAAATTATTTCATGTAGAATGTGTACAACATTACCAACTAATCCACATCTTACTTGTTAGAAACTAGACATACTAGACCCCAGAAAAACACCCCACATTCGGTCTTCAGCCTGAGGTGCTAAATTTAGTGAAAATTAACTTAGTGTCGGCTGAAGAGCCTAACATTTACTTTACACACATTCTCAAGTTAATTTTACTTTATTTTAGTGCAATTCGCTATTAGCTTAAGTTACTCTTTTATTCAAAGCATATTTCTTTTCCGAGAATGCAAGATACTTTAGATATTTAACATTTCAACTACTTTTGCAAAAATAATATCGGTGAAAATGCGCTTTAGCCCACTGCTTGGCGATGTTTTGAAAATCGCCAATTCGGCCCGTTTCTGCGAAACGTCTTTGCAATTGCAACCTTCCCGACACGCTCCGCGAAAACCTATTGTAAACAAAACATAGAATTCTAAAGCATAAATTAGACAAGCGCCTGGCCCCAGTCACCACCCCAAGTCACACGACTTGTGATGTCATATAGTGACGAGAATTCCCCGCGGCATTTTTGCGGGCCTAAAGCTTGAGCCCAGCTCCACAAATTCACATTTATACATAACCAAGACCAAAGCAGTATAAGTTCACTTAAAGTAAACGAAATAATGAAACAGATAATGAATTATCTACAACCTGACGTAATAAACGGCAACCAATAAGAACAGGGGTGGTGGCTGGGGCCAGGCGCTTGTATAAATTAGTATGGAAACTGTTGCCACAAAAAGATAATAAAATAATATGCAAAACGAACATTATGATCATTAAAATATTTGTCAGTTCGGTTTAAATTAATTATTTACATTTTATGTTGTAATACTTACACATTTTATGCCGTTACATAACCTTCCCGACACGTTCCGCGACAACGTAACCAAAATGGCATAGAAGAAAGAAGGAATTTTTTTTAAAAGGGCATTAAAATTACAAACGATACCATGTACCCACCGTTTCGTTTTAACTTAAAAAAAATCTGCGAATTGCACAATGTAGGCAACGTACACAAATGAACAAAATAAGCTAAAATAACGAAAATAAATTACAAGAAAATGCCATGTGACAGCGTTCCGTTTTAACTTAAAAAAACATCAGTGAGTTGTACAATGTAGGCAATGTTTCCGTAGCTTCAAAATACCCAGTCAGCCATGTTGGCGGATATACGGAGTTACCCATGTTGGCGCGTTTATTGCTCATTCAAAAACAATCGCCGCCAAGCAGTGGGCTAAAGCGCATTCCAACCATATCTTACTTTCTTAGCTGAAAACAAACTCAATTTAATTACATGCAACAATTTTCTAAAGTTTGTGAATACCTAAGTTGTTAAGTTTTAAACGTGCAAACACCTTCTAAATCAGTCTCTACGACTAAAGTTAACATTTCGTTCTATTCCAACCAAAATTACTTGCTAGTGATGCATCAAGTTTCTTGCTTAATACAAAAATTGTAAGCTTCTTGCTTAATAGAAAAGAATAGAAAAGCTTCTTGCTTGAAAATTAAAAATTGTCATCTACCGAGGCAAAAACTCAAAAGAAAACGTTTCAAGCACCTTCGTACTTTCAATTTAAACTAAACTTAAATAGATGAATTTTGACTTATCTTTTGTTTGGCGAAATCCGACACCCTTTTCTGTACAAACTCTTCCCAAGAGGGAACTTGGTTCACTTGTTGAAGCCAAATACATTGCGGTGATTTGTTGTTTCCGTTTTTCATTGCCGGCTGCTTCCTTTTCACTCCTCTGTCCCAAGCCACCTTCTCTTGGCGTTGATCCATAGGCTGTGGTCGAAGGCGCTCCTTGGTCTAGCCGAAGAACTCTTGCTGGTCCGTCGTCGCAACCATGGCAGTTTCTTGCTCAGTGGATGTTCCTCTTCCACTCGTCGTTTTCGCTATGGAATCCTCTTTGGCATATTGTCTTTGACTTCTTTCCTTGCTGGCTGGATTCGTGACCTCTGGTGTCTTAGCTGTCGTTGCTTTCCTGTTCGTCGGTTGCTAGATCTTATATAGGGTCTTGTTTCGCTTCCCATCTTCGCCAATTTGCTCCTCTCTTTCGTTGGCTCCAGTTTTCGTTTTGTATTGTCTCTTGGCTTTTCATATCGACGTTTCTTTCCTTCCGGCTCCGCCGCTCTGAATTCTTTTCGCTTTATTCCTTGAAGTACAATCTTAGACGTTGAGGGCCCCTCACTTGTATTTGGCGCTTCCTGTAAAATATCTCTAAACAGAGGTATATCAGCGCGATCAATGTATTTTTTGACTTGATCCACATTGACAGCGATATTACTTACGTTTTCTCCTTTTATTTCTACCACTGTGGCAATAATACTGTCCATCGTAAATGGTCCTTCAAAACAAGGACAAAATTTAGATATTTTCTGTTGAAGGGCGCCAGACATGGCGTATTTGAGTTTCAAAACCTTATCCTTTACTTTGAAATGAAAAGTCTCTTTTCTTTCCTACCTTAATAAACATTGTTTTGCTCTGGCTATTTTTTAATATCATTTATTTTATACTCTGCCTCCCTTTTCTGCACAAAGAACAGTTTGTCTAATGGGGTAATTATTTTTCTCCCCAAAAATTATTCACATGGAGTTTTTTAAGTGGTATCGTGCTTAGCCGTTCTCAAGACGAAAGCTAGCTTTTTGACACAGTCATTCCGCATCGGTGATAAATTTTTACATATCCACGAATGATTTTTACGATGTTCCTATTTACGCACTCGGCAATATTTGACTGAGGTCTGTGAGGGACCATCTTTAGGTGGCGTATGCCAAGCCCTGCACACAGATCTTCAAAAATTTAGCTAATGGAGGACTGTGATCTGATATTACCCTAAGTGGTGCACCATATTTTAGAATATATTTATATAGAAATGAATCGGATGCAGTTTTTACTGAGGCTCTTTCTAGAGGGCCTATTTCTACCCACTTGGAGAAATAATCGGCATTAGTTAGTATATATCTATTTTTATCACTTTCACTTTTCGGATATGGGCGTAACAAATCTATCCCTATTATTTCATTTGGAAAAGTAGCTCTTATACTATTTAAATACTCGGCAGAGCTGTAATTCGCATCATTAACTAATTGGCACGTATGGCAGGACTTGACATATTCCGCCACAAATTTTTGAAGTTGTGGAAAAATCTCTGACGCTGTGAATAAACTACAAGATTCGTCTGACTTTATACTGACTTCACTTAATTTTAAATTTGCATCCGGGCAAGGAAATGCGAGTGGAAAATGAGAGGTTCAAGAAAGGTATCAAAACTTAAAGTAATTTGTTAAGCAAAATAACGAAACCCCTACAACGGAAATTGCCAGTTTTATGGCCGGAAGAAGTCATCATTTGTAAAATGTTGAAAAGCAAAAAATTCATGCTTTATGTGAAAAAAAAATTTTTTTGGCACCACACATTTTATTGTGAACATCGCACTGTCATCACGCAATAACTCTATTAACGATAATTGTTAATTATAATAGTTATCGTTTTAATATCAATGATTATTCGAATAGAAGAAGCATGATGGTGTTGCTGAGGTTCACAGTTAATATCCTTTTCCGAAAATGGAATTTACATTTATGTTATATACAGGTATGCATACTTAATTTTTACTGTAAAATTTGCATCTATAATTTTATTTTAATTCTATGTTGGAAAAGAAAGATTTTTATTATTACCATCCTTTGAAACAGTTCATTATACTCTATAGTACAGGAACTTATGCCTTAATTTCTGACTTAGCTTTTAGAAATCAACTTAAATTTTCGGAGTTCATTGCTTAAAATGATTTACGTATTATATTCATACGAGCTAGAAAAACAGTACACTCGAATGTAGAGTAAATTTTGCATTACTTTATTAAAAACACAATATAAGTAATATGTGTACAGTGTACTTTATTATTACTTATTAATATTGGTAATACCTTATTTTGTCAAATTTATCAATTAAATTTCATCGAATTTATGTATGTTATCTGAAGAGTCAACATTCTCATTATTCCCCATCTCGGGCCGAGTTTATATATAAAGAAACAAGCAGAAGCTTGCAATGTAGTTTGTCTGCTTTTTATACTAGTTCAATTATGCTTTCAAGTGTCACATTTTATTTGTATCATGTCCAATAATAACTTAAAAAATAATAAATAGCATTAATTATGCAACTATTAAGAAACCATGTCCATTCATTAATTCAGACACAGTATAACAATTACTCTCATTCACCGAAGGCAGGTTATTCAGTCATGAATTGAGAACGTAAAGTTAAAATTGCACGTCTTTCTTGGCCTACACAATTATCAGACTTAAATATTTTGTGTAATCTGAAGGAAAATGAAATCCTGTTTTCCTGTAGATCATGTATACCTTCATTCCGAGAATACCTTCATTCCATACCTTCATTCCGAGAATTCAAGCAGTTTTGGATGCTGAAGTGCTACTATACTATATCAGACACACTACTCTTCATTTTTTCAGATGTTTTCATTATTTGGACAGTTCTTCTGTATGTGTGTATGTAGGGTGATGTCGGTACGCTGCACTTGCAGATTATTGTCCTTATGTGAGGATCGGGTTAGCGGCACGAGTTCTCTAACCGAGAGTTTAAGAGCATACTGAGTTCTTGGCGTGTCTAAAACAATTTGACTGACCTCTGATTTGTTATAGTTGAAACGATCGGAGGAGCAACAGAATCATTGGTCCATCAGCCTTCCTGAAATCAAGAGGCTTTGGTGACAGATACAGTGCAGATCGCGGAAATCCCTTGACACTGGCCATTAAGTTATGATTCTTGTAATGTCAAGTGGATTCGTAACTGGATGAATTATTTCTTTTGCAATGTCAGAGCCTGTAGTCTCACGCCTTGTAACAGCTCGAGCACTGCGACCTGTAGACGACCATACACATGAGTTTCTTAGCTTCGTGTGGTCTGCAGCATACTCCCATCCAGTATAATCGGGATGATATGTAAAAATCAGGGAATTACACATGTTGCACAGAAGAGTTTGACAAATATTTGGTTTGGTGTAATTTTCAGATCTAGGTTGTACAGTATCAGGAGAGCGAATATCCATGTCTGTATTAGACGTAAATGCGGTTTCAGACGATCAGTCGAGACTGAAACTATTTTTTGTGAATGAATAATTTGAAAACTTTTGCACCGCGTTTGAGCACTTTAAAAGGGTCGTCGTAAAGTAGTCGTAGTGTCCGTCGTACTGCGCCACGTCGCAGAAACAACGTGTGAACACATTTTTTAATCTTTGTAAAGGAATACTGCTTTCATTGCATGTGATCCAGTTGGTTTTCGCTTAAGCTCATGCATGCAGTTTCGAAGTTATTCGATGTATTCAACAGATGAGTTTCAGCATTCTATGTATCGAAAAAATCACCCGGAAGTTTAACCGTAGTTCTGTACACAAGTTCAGCGGGAGTGCAACCGATGTCATCTTTTAGGAGCTGTTCTCAGCCCAACTAGTACAGTTGGTAAAATTTCTGTTCATTTTTGAGTTTCATGGCATATGAATATAAATTTTAAAGGACTGTGAAATTCTGCAAGTAAGCCATCGCTTTGAGGATGATAAATAGTAGTGCGTGTTCGTTGTATTCTAGGAATTTTGTTACAACCTTAAAAACGCAAGATTCTAATTAACGTTCTTGATCGGTTGTAATAGCTGGAACACCAAAAGCGGCCGATTCAGTTCACGTAGAAAGTCTCTGTTACTGTTGTAGCTTGAATATCGATATTGAGAATAGCTTCTGTCCATTTAGTGAACCTATTGATAGCTGTTATGCGGTACGTGAATCCATTTGAAGATGGAAGTGGGCCTATGAGATCTAAATGTATATGTTGAAATCACGTAAAAGTTTCGCTAAATAATTGGGCAGGCGTCGAAGTCTGTTTGTGTATTTTAACTTTTTGTCACGAAATACATTGTCTTGCCCAGTTCGAGACATCTTTGTTGGTTTTTTTGTCCACACGTATTGGCTACGAAATAATTTTGACATCGTTCGAGTAGCTGGATGAGCTAAATTATGTATGCAATTAAACCAATTTTCGAAATGCCTTGGGCATATAAGGTCTTGCTATGCCAGTAGTTATGTCACAATATAATTCTATTTCTGAATTTAGGAGCTTAACTTTTTTCATTCGTAAAGAATTGTTAGTGTTAAGTATTTCTTTTTGAACTCTTCATCTCTTGATTGCGCTTGAGCAATTTCTTCATAATCAATGGGACCAATAATTTTAATTTCGTCAATGCGAGATAATGTGTAGGCCACAATATTATCAGTTCCTTTAATGTACTGAATATCTGTAGTGAATTGAGAAATAAAATCTGGTTGACGAGTTTGACGTGGAGAGCATTTTTCAAGTTTTTGTTTAAAAGCAAATATTAATGGTTTGTGGTCAGTAAATACTGTAAATTTTTGTCCCTCTAGCATGTATCTAAATTTGCAAATGGGTGAGTATATTACTAATAATTCTGTATCACAGGCACTGTCTTTTGCCTCAGTGGCTGTGAGCTTTCTGAAGAAAAATGCTAGGAGTTCGATTCCTTGTTTAGTAACTTGATTTAGAGATCCGCCAATAGCATAGTCACATGCATTGACTTGAAGAATTAGAGATGCATTTGGCGAAGGATGTGCTAATAATATAGCATTTGCTAACTCCCGTTTAGCATTTTCAAAAGCTTCGTTTATTTCCACAGACCAAGGAATTTTGCGCTTGTCATTCTTTTTTGAACCTTTTAAAATACTCGTTGAAAAGCGTTTGATTATGTGCTGCACGTAGCAGATACCTACGCTAAAAATTTAGTAAGCCTAAAATTTCCTTAATTTTAGACATTTTCTGTTAAGTTCTTTAACAGAAAATGTTAAAGACTTAAGGAAATTTAATATTTTCTGTTTTTTTTTTTTTTGAAGTTCAGGATTGCGTCTACCCTTTCAGGTAAAAGTTTAGTGCCATTCATGGTTATTAAATGGCCTAAGAATTCTATTTCAGGAACCTCGAAAACACACTTTGAAGTGTTTAATTTAAGTCCATATTCGTTGTGTAAAATTTCGGAAATGTGTTGTTTATGAAGTTTTTCGTTTTCTGAGAATACTAGAATGTTATCTAAATCTAATCCTCGTAACACTGTGGATGAAGCGTTTAAGCAGCATTTATGAGTCCAAAATTTAAATAACGAAACTTAAAAAGGCCGAAAGGAGTAATTACCACTCTTTTAGGTATGTGTTTTTCATAGATAGGTATATGATAATAAGCCTTTGTATTGTCTAATTTAGAAAACACTGTTTTGCCATGAAAAAATTGCGCGAAACCGTGGAATAGGATTTGAATCTAAAACTTTAACTGAAGTTAAGTGTTCTGTAATTTCCAATTTGTCTAATGCCGCTAGCCTTTTCATGTGCTATGTGTAAAGATGATGACCAATTACTTTTAGAGGGTCGAAAAATTCTCTGTTCTTACATATATTTGAACTTCTTGTTTGATTCATTAAAAAACTAGGGTGAAAGCCGCCTTGCTTTGGAGTGTCACAGTTGTCCTTTACTTTCGATATAATGAACTATGTCATGTTTGATTGTTTTGCGATTTATGGAAAAATTAGTTATTTCAGGAAATTGCGTAAGAGTTTTGTGCTATTTGTATATAAGATTTTTTGTCTTTTGCTGTAAGCATTCCAAAACAGTCTTAACATTAAGTTGAGTGGTGTGCTCTAATTTGCCACTACTAACAGGAGTTGTTAATGTGTCGACGATTCTTTTTTCTCGTAAATCGACTAGTAATCCGAAACGGGTGATAAAATCGGTTCCTATTATGGGAATTAAAACATTAGCTACTATAAAATCCCATTTATAACTTAAAGTAGTGGCTTAATGCTCTATGTTTCAATTTTAGTATCGATATTATTTGGAGCAAATAGCTCTACAGCAGTAGTACTGATACATGTTTTCCACTTGACAGGGAATGCAGGCACTGTCACAACCTGTATCAAGAAGAAATTTCATGTTTGTATGTTTATTATATATGTATAATTTGTTGGAAGTATTTGCTGCTATTTTAGATCCATGGTTTATTTCGGAGTAGAAGACGAATTTATTTTTCCGACGGAAAGGTGCATGGAGAAATAGCATTTACGAGCATCAGCTTTAAACTTTTGTTGGTAAGAACAATAATCAGTGCTGGCATGATATATACGAGAATTACGTTGCCTACTTTTTTGAACGATTGCGATTCCCACGGTATCTTGGATTCTGACTGTACTCTTTTCGAGACAAGCGTTCAAATTGCTTAGTGAGATTCTGTAACAAAGTTTGTTCATTAAGCTTAGCGTTGCAGATAACTCTGTATTCTTCTCAATATTTGATGCTGCTCAAATAGTTGGTTGTGTAATGTTTGTGACTTTTGAAACTTTTTCTACTATTTGGGTTAGACGAGTTAATTTTGCATCAGAAGTCCATAAAATTGCTTGCATATATCTTTGTATTCACACAATAATCCATACGTTGAACGTCAGAGGACTTCGCAGGAATACGTTGGAAAGGCATACATACGATACCTGTATGAGTCTTCATTTTTCAAAGAATGCAGTGGTACTTTTCGAAATATGACTTGTTGCTTTGTCTTGATGAAATTCCATTCTTTGAACGTCAGTGAGATGAAGAAATATATTTCTTCTATATTATTCTATATTATTATATATTATTTCTTCTGTAAATATCGGACGTAAAACTTTCTCTTCAGAGTACATTGAATTGATTTTAACATTTTTTCTCACTCTTCTTATTTTTAATTTCCTGTTGTATGAGTATCCTGCGACAATCATTAATCCCTTACTAACACTTTCCTTGCATCGACAGAACTAGATTTATACATTTTTTCTCTTCGTTTTCAATAATAAATCGGTTTTTTTTTTCTCTTGTCCAGTCATTTAGGTAAACCCATGCTTCATCAAAGGTCACAATATATTTCCATTTATCTCCTGCTAAATAATTTTCATACAAGGCTCTACAAACTGCTACGCTTTGAACCACATACCTCGGCAAAAGCTGGTGAATATTTTGTTTTTTAATTTTTCTAAGTTGTAAATCTGGTTTATTGTTTTATTTATTGTTGTGACAGATCTATTTAAAGACTTTTCAACTGATATCTGCGTCAGCGAATTTTCTCTTGTTACCAACGATTAAATTTTAGAAACATTAGAAACAGCATGTACCCTTTCTCGGGTATTCGTTTGTAGTCTTCTTTCTACGTAGAAGTAATGACTGATGGTTTCTTGCTTTTCGATTTATAATGTTGCTTATTTTGCAATCAGAAATTTTAATACTATGCATTTCCTCAATTTTTTTTAACTATACAATAGGCATACTTCTCTTGGGAAAGCGTAAAAAACATATCCTTTAATCCACAGCTTGTTTATATTCGACATTTTGAAAGAAGAATAAATTTAGCAGACGACATTTCTCATTTCAAATAATAAGCTGTTGGCAGAAAGTTTTAATTCCAAAAACGTTTGCTTTTTGTAATTCTTTATCGAAATTGTTCTAAAAATGTGCAAATACCTTCTGTATATCGGGCATAATAAAAGAGTGTTAAAATTTCACGTCAAGGAACACGGATCTTATGTCCTAAAAGGAGAAATAAATTTTCCTTATCTAAGCATAACTGAAAATTTAATCATAAGTTGACTTCTTATCGGCGAAATTATCCATAATCCCGTAAAGTTTCTTCAACTGAGGAATTGGATTTTCTTCAAGCTTTTCATATTCACAAAAATTTATCTTCTTTAATTACTGACATTAATTCCAATCCGGTTTTTTCTTATGCTTTTAAAATACTAATATTTAAATTTCCCCCATTTCATGTATAAATATCGTCATCGCTTCTGCCTTCTTTACAGAATTTTTTTTGCGCCTGAAGAATGGCCTGTTTGATTGCCCTTAAAATCAATAGAGTTTCATTTGAAATCTATACCAAAATAAGGTTGCTATTTTGCCAAAGTCTAAATTTTCAAATTTCTTCTGCAAAACAATTTTCCACGGATTTTCATAAATGAAATAATTTAAAGTTTTTAGAACGCCATACTGGTTATATACATATAGATATTGTGTATGAGTATGAGTGCGTGTATGTATACGTACATACATATATACGTACATATAAATATATATATATATATATATATACAGGGGACTTCAGCAAATCGGATCCAAAATTTCAGGAGAGATAGACTACACCTAGCTGATAGAAAAACACTTAGCATTGCATGGTTGGAACCGCTATCCTGGCGCGGTAGTGACGACACAGAACACAAGAAAGGAAGGACACGAATAAGTGGAGAATATATGTTTATTATCTTTAGTGCAGCAGAAACCAAGAAATAAAAACAAAAACAGAAGATCGTCTTCAAAGAAGCTGCTCTAAATTACGTTCGAAATGTATCCTCAACACAGGATTGGCAAAAGTGGCCCGGTGCATCGGCCAGCAAGGATCGCCAAACGTCACTTGCATTGATTACTTCCTCTGGGGATACTTCAAGCCACTGGTGTACGGAACCCCCTTAAAAGTGCTGAGGAACTTGTTGCACGCATCGTGGCAGATGCTGGGGAGAACCGGGACATGCCCGCTACTTGTCCAGAACATCTTCTTGGAACGGCCTTCTTGGAGGACTTCTTGGAAGCTGATTCCTATACACGTTACACATTGGGAAAACCATGAAAACACACATGCAGCCTGCCCGTTCGTCGGGATTTGAACCCTGCCCCAAGCGCATACTCGTATACTTGCGTATGTATGTATGTATATAAGTACTCACATTCCATATACAGACCACCAGCGGACGAAAGGTAAAGTCGCTGAAAACTGATAGTTGGGGATGGGGTTCGAATCGCGGGGAACAGGCTGGCTGCATCTGCGTTTTCATGTTATTCCCAATGTGTAACGTGTTTACGAACTAGTTTCGCTTAGAAAGTTATCCAAGAAGGCATCCGAGTGCTTTGCGATGATAAAATAAACCATGTACATACACACATACATATACATATATGCATGTATATGCGTATATTTATATATATCATACCATATACATACACACATCCACACAAATCTGTTACTAAACAAAAAACCAACTTAAAATTTTGTTAACAACTTAGTAGCTGAATAGAATGAAGCTTTCGTAATAAACACTTTCATTTTTCCTGTACTGTTTTTCAACTCATTAAGGCATCCAGCTACCTTAAGTAATACATTTGTTCAATTAATTTAGTTTAGTTTAGCTTAATATAAGAAAACGATTGTATCTATAAAAGCTCACGCTATAATGCATAGCCACTTTGATCCTGCAAT
Source organism: Stegodyphus mimosarum (assembly GCA_000611955.2). Taxonomy (NCBI): domain Eukaryota; kingdom Metazoa; phylum Arthropoda; class Arachnida; order Araneae; family Eresidae; genus Stegodyphus; species Stegodyphus mimosarum. The sequence goes on from KK116037.1 coordinate 84,529, forward strand.
AATATATACGCCTTATGTTATAAACTTCAAACTTTTTCCCCCCGTTACTTCCGCATATATTAATTAAATAAATTTCAATTTTAAACTTTGAAACTAATTATTAACTTATTTTTATTATAGGTGGATGTTCTTTTTCGGTATTATGTTCCTCTGCGTCATTTTTTCACTTTATTTATATCTTAGTATATTTAGGCTTACGTAACAATCGATATATTTTTTGTTACTCCATACTTTATTAATGAATTCTTTAATTTATATTCCAGCCATTCTGGTGCTAAGTCGTTGCCGACTCGTCAGATCAAGAGCTATTGATGATTAAATTTAACCTTTTATCTTATTAAAATATTCCTGATAATTATTATTTTAACGAATGAGGTCAAAATCGCAGTTAATGAAATTGCACATGTACCATCTCTGATGAGATGTGTATAACATTTCATTGATTGTGTTTTCTTTAATTTTGCTTTCGTATCGCTTTTGTCATTGGGATTTTAATTTGAGGTGATATATGTGGATTTTCTAATTTTTATTTTAGCTTTTACTATCTCCAGTTTCCTTGACATTTATTTCATTTTTTCATGTATTTTATAACATTCTTATCTTTGCACATTATTATTATTATTATTATTACATATAGGAATAAATAATTGTCGCCAAAGACTGTATACATATAAAAAATGGTTATAATAAAAGTAAAAATTTCAAAAAAAAAATTAAGTGATCATCTGTAGGTTTAATTGAGAGCGTAGTAATGTAAAATATAGGTTTGTGCGTAGTCTAAATATAAGCCTAAAAAATAAAACAACAATAAATTTTTACAAGACTATAAAAACAATTAGGATTTGCAAAGCCAGATAATGTAATAAATTAAAACTGTACTCCCAAGACAAGAACCGTGGATCTTTTAGTTGCTAGTTGAACGAGTTGACCACTCACATCATGAGAGCATGCCCGGGAGATAGCGATAATTCTTTATATTCTTTTTCAACTAAACTGGGATGAGCCACAAGAATCTGCCAAATCCAAGTGGTGATGGAATATCGTTCACCACACTTTAGGTCAAGTGCCACTGAAGACACTTTTTACCACTTGCACCTCGAAAGCATGTGTAGAAGATATCGATAATTCCTTACATGTAACAAATGTACTCGACTTAGTGTTTCTTTTGTAGGATATGTAAAAGAAAAAGAAAATTAAATTAAAAAGCAATAAACTTTCTAAATAAATAAAAATAAATTATTTAAAAAAATCTGAAAGCTTTTAGATTTGATATTACGCCCAAACGGGCTCTTTTATAAGGTTTTCTGCGTTACCTTTATTTATTAAATATCATTGTAAGGTTTTAGTTAAACTAACCAAGTTTTATTTTAATTTAAATCTTTTCTATCTCCCCTCTGCTTCAACTTCCTGTCAGAAGAAGCGCGCGTTTTTAGCTTATGCTAATTTTTTGAAGTACGGCCAAGTACTATTTAAGCCAGAGGTAGAAACCTCTCGGTGTGTGAGAGCTTTGCCTCAGATCACGGTCACGCCGCTCAACGTTCGCCTGACCAGCTAGCAGTTTATAAGCCATAGTGCTTACTACGTGATTGCATTGTAAAACAAATAAAGTGCGGTAGTATTTAGTATACCTTGCTACGCACCCTTTTCGGTAGAGGCCAACTTCCGCGAATTGCTCTACGAAGCAAAGTTTAATTTAAGTTCTATTTTAGGTTTAGTTTTAAAATTATTTGATTGTTAAGTTCGACCCAAGTGTGGTCTTTTACTTTCTGTATCTCTCCCGAATTGGGAGGTTTGTAGTTAATAGTGATTGAATAAAAGAGGATTTCAAATCCCTTCACGTGCAGTTATTATCCAGCCCAGCAGATACATCAGAACATAGCGTACCTTCCGCTCCCTGTTCCAGTTCAGGACTGACTATTGGAGGTTAAGAACACTTTACAGAAATTACCATGTTTCCAAAAAGGATACACAGAACACTAAGTCCTGACATCATGTTCTTGACAATTAAACCAAAAAATTCAATTCAACAGCAATATCGCAGAATAATTTTAAAATGAACATATCTTTAGAATTTCCGATACACAGTCTCGCGCGCTTGAGATAATTTTTTTTTTCGTACAGTGTTGCCATTGCTCGTTTTGAAATCGTTAAGTTTGTTCATCAAAAATTCGTTAAAATTTATCAAAATATAAAATAGATAATAAACATATTCCAAATTTGGGCTTCTAGATGCCCATATTCGGGTGGAAACGTACGTTATTCAAAATTTGATGGCTCTAGGAACTGTTGTTTTATCATAATGCAAGAAACATACATACATTTATGCAGATTCTTCATCATTTAATTTTTTAAATATAATACAGGGCTCTAATATTTGGTGGCAACAATATGGAAAGGGAACCGACATTTATAGTGAACCAACGCAAAATGCGAAAACGAAATTAATAGCCCTTCTGTGCGTCCCTTTGGGCTAAAAAATTTAGAAACGTTCTCACTAGCTGTAGAAAATCCTGAAAATATGAAGACCATATCAAAATGTTAAACCAATGTTTCGAATGATCATATAATCTATACTTTAAAATAAATGCCATGTTAATTTGTTTGGTTGTTGGAGTAAAAATTTTCAAATAACTAGAAATTTATTTGAGCTATAACTTTTGATATGATTCGAAATAATTTACAACAAAATAACTTGAAAAATTTGTCCCGAGCGTGCGAACAAATTCAATAGATAGCCTAAGACCCCTAATATTTTATAACTCCCTAACTAAATACCTTCAAATATTTTAAGTCTTATTGCGAAGATTCTAATTTCAACATTCACTTAACAAAAGAACCTCAGTTTACGAACAGACAACAATAGCAATACGAGCAAGAGCAATACGAGCAAAGCGAACGTTTTTATAAGCAAAAATTAATTTCAATATGCTTACAAGTGGCAGTAAAGACACCCCAATATTTTGCCTTACTTTTGCACAACTGAGATTTGCATGAAACTTCTGATGATTTGAAAAAAATATGGAGACGAAACCCTGGAAAATGGAAAAGTATAAAACTTAAATTTTACTGTTAAGTAATTGTCATAACTGTAACAATGTGATGTCTAATGCCATCGTTTATTTATATTCTCAGAATGTTCTCACTCTGAAATGTCTGTCTTAAGGATGTTCGATAAGAAAGATTTCTGTGTATTCGATTTTCTCTCAGTGAGATTCTAAGTTAAATATGTAAACTAACAACATTTTCTACGATTACATGCTCCATGAGATATTTTTCCATTTTTGTCTTTCATTCCGAAACACTGCTTATATAACATTTTACAAACCATTTCTAATACTCTTCAGTGCTACTTCATATCTTTTAGAATTCTTAGTTTCGTTTAGTATTAAATGACTTAAACACAAAATAACAAAAAGAAACAATTTCTGTAGTGCTTCCAAAGCGGGAATTGCAATTTCTGTCAAAAATGATTAAGTATCAGAGCACTTTAACTGAAATTAGACACCGAGAATTAATAAAGAAACATATCTTAAAAGGCGAAAAAAAGAGGAAATAATAATCACATTATTCTGTTTGGAAAGAAAGTAATCAAGTTTTCACAGCAACAACAGAATTATATCTTTGCTGCATTAAAAAAATTAATGATGTCTAAGTTTCAAATGTTTTTTAGGAAGTGAGTTTGCACATCCAGAGGGCCACTGCTATCAAAGTCAAGTCTAAGTATTTCCGCGTATTCACCCCTTCTTTTATTCTACGAAGTCACCAGATCTCCTCCCCTTTATTTAAGACCACGGGTCAGTCGTGACCATTGCTGATTAGTTTACAACATAAAGCACGGTCAGGAATTGGCTTGTACAAGACCAGAAGATGCCCACCACCCGCTCCTCAGGGCAGTTGTTTTTTATAAAACAGCACTGTTTGTGCCGGATCGTGAGCGGACACGGTTATGGTTCTTAATCTCTTCTTCCATCTATTGCCAAACAGTTGCCCTAGATGGAGCTGCTGCACGATTACTCTCATTGGACCTTCTGTTAGCAAAGCAGCTTGGAGCTAAAGATTTGTGAACAAAACATCGTGAGAAAATTACCAGTTTCAAGTAGCTACTTAACTGAACTCATATTCTCTCGTGCCACCATTTCCCATCATATACAAAGCTATAAATGTAGTGATGTAGATGTAATTTTCGTTTCGTCCGTGATGTACCGTGCATTTATTCAAAATAATCTAAATCAATTCAGTTGGTGGTAATGGAGACGAAAATTTACTGGCTCCAAATTTTAGGAACAAAGAAATTTGGAAAGGAAATTTAAAATTCCTTAAATGCATACCTTAAAGCTTTCAGACTCTGTGAAACAAGAATAAACAAATTATAATTGTAGATTTTTTGATACTGTGTATTTTTGCCTGCAAGATTAAATTACAGCTGCGTCATAGTTTAGGCTAGTATCTCGTTGTGTGAGCATCCAGACATATGCGTATTTTCTAGACTGAATATAAATACTAACAGATGTGAGATCCTATACCTGTTTACTGACAGCTGTAATTTTAATGCAATTTTCTTTGCGGAAGTAAATCGTTACACACCGAGCTCTCGATTATCAATACTAATTAATGTATTAATATGCACGAATAACCGTTCCGTTCAGTCTACTACTGTAGGAATAAACCCAAAATAACTTTAAAATTTGCAATTAAAGCATGGTACAGTAAACAGCAAGCTGCCCAGCCGGTATAGTGGCTAGTGACCCTAACTGCCGTAGCGATGAGCCCAGGTTCGAATCTCGAAGATGGCATGGTTGTAACTGTTCGTCTCTTCATAGGAGGTAACTGTAGCCCACTTTAGGTACTTTCATAATTAAATGACCACTACTTTTGGCTCTTATAAAGGCACAAGGCTAATTGCTATAAAATAAAGCGCCTGGCCATTAAAAAAAGTAGTAAACAACAAATTCCTCAGAGGTTTCGTATGAAAGATATGTAGAGCATCGCCATTAGTTCGTGTATGATTTTTAATTTTATTTCGAACCTTAGCAAGGCGATTCACTGCATCAAAACTACAAATTTTCCATTTTCTTGATTCTATTCGACTTGCCAGTGGACGAATGCATAAGACCATTGAATACTGCTAGTTTTTCATGGTTCAGTTCCTGGCAAATATGCAGTTTGCATGGGGTTTTTGTTTCGCTTCATGTGTGCCTAGACTACCAATAATTTCGCACAGACATTTCTACATAAAGGAACCCTTATCAAAGCAGAAAAGTTTCTGGTACTTTTAAAGTCTGCTACCACTTAGGTCCACGAATCCAAACTCAGAGCTTATAAGATAAGTTTGGCGTTATCTAAAACCTGAAACTCTGGATTTGGTTTCGTAGGCCTAAATGGTAAGCAGACACTGCAAGTACGAGTCTCTGCTTTAAAAGATTCCTGTTCTTGGATAATTTCTGTTTTTACCTCATTCAGAAAGTAAGCATCCGAGGATTCGGGGGTTTCTAAAATAATGCTCTAAGTCACCAGATGTTTTAACTAGGCTTTGTGTACTTTGTCATTAACAACTAAGAAAGAAATCAGTTTTTCTTCCTTATCCTTAAATACTACTACCCAGTTTGGTGTACGACTCCTTGGGGAACTTATCTATATTCATTAGGAGATTCATCAGACAAAAGCTACTGTTGGGCGAAAATTACAGGGTCATTAACACATACTTTTTTTTTCCAGCATTATTTTGCTCATATGATAGTAGTTTTTTATGTTCTCGACTACACATGATTCGATTTTCAAGGCAGGTTAAGGTTAATCCAAATGCAGAAAATCGTTGCTACGTCACATTTTGCTGATGTCAGTGTTAATGATATCTGATTCGATCTTTCAATGATATTTTTGCTCAGGATTCTTTAATACAGCTACTTGTTTGTGACTATAGTAGATGCATGAATTAATGCTAATTAGCGCTGCTACCTAAATGCTGCTCATTAACGAAAATTAGAAAACCTAATGGTTTGCATGATTTAAGGGTTTAGTGGTACGCACATGACATGTGAACCCTACTATATTAAGTATAAAATAATACATTATCCAATTCTTCATCATTTAGAAATATATATTATTCCCATAATAAATAAGCAGTAATAACTAATACTGGATATCTAAATTCAATGCTCTGGATTATAACAGAACAGTGTCACTAGCGCTGGATACAATAGAAAAATATTACATCTCAACCTATCCCTCTTAGTAAAATCATTGAACTTGACTACTTGAAAACTGTTAAATTTCATAATATAATACTAGGAGGTGACTTTATCGTCTCCATTTCCCTCTGGGGATCAACAAAAGAAAATTCTAGATCTGCATCTGTTATCGACTTCATCGAATCCAATAACCTTGTAATACTCAATAATACATATTCACCTCCCACATTTGAAATTTCAAGAGCTAAAGGATAGCCAGATCTATCCGAACCCAGCATCTTCAATACAAGACTGGAAAGTTTTAAACCTGATAACCCTAAGTGTTCACAAAGCCATCTTCTTTAGCATTACCACATCTCTCACTTCAATAGCGAAAAAACGTTTCAAATCAAATTATGCTTTGGAAATTAAGCTTTGGAAAACGAAAAAGGAATATTTCACAATTTATCTTAACACTTTGCAAAAGCTTTCAAGAATGTCAATCTACTTCCGCCTTAGAAATAGCATATAACCAACTAATTAAACATTGTATTATAGTTTTCCAAAAATCATTTTGGACAAAATCTCACCATTCATTTATAAAAATTTATTGGGGGAACAATGATTTAGCGAAAGAAAGAAGTAACTTACGTAAACTGCGCAGACAAGCGCAATCCACAAAGCATTCTATAATCCGCAAATCCCTATTCACACAATATAAAAAGCTATAAGCAAAATATAAAAGGAATAATACAAGAGATAACATAAATCTTGGAGAAATTTTTATACTAATACAATAGATACATATGGTTAAGCTTTCAGCATGTAGGTTTTCCCTTATTTTGGTTAACAAATTTATTTTACGTTTGATACCTTTCCTGAACCTCTCAACTTCCCCTTGTACTTTCTCGCCAGAAGTTAAGTTAAGTGAAGTGAATATTTAAACGGGAAAATTCTGAGTTTATTCAGAGCGTGTTTTCGCTAGCCAGCCCACGTTTCGTTGTTATCTTGCTGTTACGCCAGAAAGCCTTTTGGCCATTTCGGATTATCATCACGCCTGTTAGGTTTTGAGAGTCGACCTGTTAGGTGCAAATTAACGTGCTAATCCAGTACTCTTCTATTTTAAATTCGACTTGAATTATAGTCTGCAATTAAGTTTCCTGCCGCAGACGGTATTTTGTAAAAGCACGAAAATCGTGCCTTTCTGTTAAACTTTTGAATGAATAAAGGGTTACTTTTCACCCTTCTTCTGTGCTGGCATTTATTCACGCTTGTGCAAGAATTCGCCAGGTTCATTGTAGGATCTAGAAGTAGTTTATGTGAGTAGCAAAGACCAATCTTAGAAACATAGCAACAGAAAGAACATTTCGTCTTCTTTCAGCAAATATTCTTTCTACAGCAAGCTCCGCTACTGATGTATTAAACTTCCTTTTATCCATCTCATTTAAAGAAGATAAGATTACTGAAGATACTCTACATCAAATAAAATTAAGGAATAATTTTATTAACTTCAGTTTCTCTTCAATAGAACATCTTCCAAATTACTTAGAAGTAAAAAGATATGATAAATATCTAAATCCTAAAAAGGCACCAGAACCAGATGGAATAGATAGTGCTATCATGCAAAAATTATTTAAAATATCACCCAAACGCACTATAAGCTGTATCGAAGCATGTTGGGGACTTAAACATTTTCCAATTGGAACAAAAATAGCAGAAGTAATTTTATTTCACAAAAAAAAAGATAAAGATGCAGCTCTTCCCACTTCATACAGGCCAATTTGTTTACTACCTGCTTTCGAAAAACTATTAGAGAGAGTCTTATTATTGATTTATTGGAAGATTGATTTATTTTTATCCAATAACAATTTATTAGAATCATCCCAGTTTGGTTTCATCAAGCGTAAATTCACAGGGCATGCAATTTCTAAATTAGTTTCGATAATTCAAGCAAATAAATCTAATACACTTCATTCCATAGTCATCAGCTTCGACATACAAAATGCGTTTGATACTCTTTGGCGGCCAGACATAACAGATCAAAATGGACTGTCCTAGAAACATACTTTACAAGATATGCATCTTAAACATTACAAGAAGCTCTTTACAAGATCGGAACGTTCAAGTTACATTTGATTCTAATATTATTACAAAGAAAATAACTAAATACGGTATATTACAGGAAGACGTATTGCTGCCTCTCATTATAAAGGTAGGGATTTTCAATCTTTCGAAGCTTCTGGGACTCATAGCTCTAGAAAGATGGCCCAAGGACCTGATTTCTTGACTCTAATAAGCAAAAACGCCGCATACAGAATTTAACATTCATTAAGGTCTTAATATAGCGCATATTACCATTGCGTCTCATAAAATTACATTTGCTTTTTAATGCAAAAGATATTTATTAAGAAAAATATATTATAACATTTTCATGACGACATTGAACCTGTTTTTTGAATATTAATTTTTATATCGAATTTGATAAACATTGCATTCATTATGCTATCACACTGACCTTGAGTACATTCAAAATTCTTCATTTGAAATTTTGGTTCTTATTATATTTTTGTACATTTCATCTGAGATAAAGTTTGTTCACAATATGTACGCATTCGAAGTGAGAGACACCATGAAAAGGAAATGTTCTTGAATTTCTACAGTTTCATTTAGATAAGATTATAAAAGCCCACTTAAAATTAATTTCTAAAAATTATTGCTTTTCGTATCTGATTTCTGTGCCATGCATTTTATTTGTAAATTCAATGCATGTGAGAATAAAGTACGCATTACACTGAAGTGCAGTCGATGTTTCTGAAACTATTACATTTATTCTGAAAGTCTAAATTGCCATAGATTTCTTGCTACAATATGTTTCTGAAAGCTTAAAACGTACGCTCACTAGTTTGAATCACTACAGATTTCTCGCCGTTTGTACAATGTTGTCTTGATAGAATTTCTGGCAGAATAAAGTTATTAGCGTGATTGTAAGTTGGTTTTGGTTTATGGCAAAGCACGTGGTGGTGGTGGTGGTGGGGGCTTGTAACATCATCAGGTTATTTGGAAGCAGGAGATGTTAAAAATGAGCAGTGCCCTCACCGATCGAACCACGGAGCTCTCGAATATGCGCCGGAAGTGCTGACTACTACACTACGAAGGCATGCGAAGAAGGCGGGAGAAATACCTTATAGGCTCTCTGCCTGAGGAAAGGGGTCTCTTCGTTGACAGTTTTTTAAAAGAAACTGATTCGTATCCCTGTTATGCCTGAGCAAAACCACAAAAAAAAAAAAAAAATTAGCCATTCAGCCAATCTGAGGATTTAAACCCAAGTAAAATTACTAATTTTCAGCGATGATATCTACTCGGCTATTGGTGGGTTCTCTGTTATTGTGAGCCCGCGGGAATTCGAATATTGCCATTGTTTTCTAAACATCATTCATTAACTTTTGGCCTTATATTCAAACCAATCAGTCATAGCTATTGATAGTCCAACCCCTTCTACTTTTTAAGCTAAATGCCGCATTCGCTCATCCTCTCGTTTATTTTTCAATTTTACATTGCTAACAGCGTCATCGACGTCTTGAGTTGGACCCACCTACCGTAAGAATTTCAAAGATGGAAGAGTATTGGTTCCATTTGAAAATCTAAATCCGTTTATCAACAGCATAAAACGTCTCTAGATGAGTAAAAATACGAACAAAACTGTCTACGTAACTAATTCATTTTTCATTACTAATTTTTCAGAATGTAAATGTTTGATATAAAACGTTATTGAGAATTACAGTATGATTTTTAAAATGAATAAATATTTTCTTCGAATTATGCTTCATTCAATGATGAGTCATAACAATTTTCATGTTTATTCTTCAAATGAATCAGTTTCTAATGAGAATTTTTAATAAATGACAAAATTCAACATCCTTTTGTCATTATTTTCAATAAATGATTCCGTTTATTCAGCTGGCAATGTTTGAACATCTTATCTACTATTTTATATTGTTAAGAAAAAAAATTGCTGATATCAAAGTTTCATATAACGAAAATTCATTAAATCAAGAACACAAACGGAACTATACTCTGCTTGTACAAATACTATGTTTATCAATATTTTGCGTGAGTTCTAATAAATTTGTTGCCATTGAATCTTAGAATACTAAATTCGAATAAATTAAATCAAAGATTTTAATTATAAATATTCAGAAACTCCGAGCACCACGAAAAAAATTTTTAAAAAAATATAAAAGCTTTCAGATTTTACATTACGCCCAAAGGGACTTTTTTTTAATGTTTCATGTGTTACCTTTATTTATTAAATATGATGTTCTTCGCACTTAAACCATAAAATTCAATTCATCAGCAATATCGCAAAATAATTTTAAAATGAGCATATCTTTGAAATTTCCGATACATCGTCGCGCGCGCTGGACATAATTTTTTTTTTATTATTTAACTTCCGTACAGTGTTGCCATTGCTCGCTTTGAAATTGTTGAATTTGTAAATCAAAAATTCGTTAAAGTTTTACAAAATATAATATGGATAATAAACAAATTCCAAATTCGGGCTTTCAGATGCCCATATTAGGATGGAAACGTACGTTATTCAAAATCGGACGGCTCTAGGTACCGTTGTTTTATTACAAAGCGAGAAACATACGTATATTGATGCAGATTCTTCATTATTTAATTTCTTTAAATATAATACAGGCTCTAATATTTAGTGGCAACAATTTGAAAAGTGAACTGACATTTATAGTGAACCAACGCAAAATGCCAAAACGAAATTAATAACCCTTTTGGGCTAATAATACATTAGAAAGATAACAAATTATATTAAATCTCTATGAATGGCTGATCAATGAATCAACCAAATGAAAATCAATGATATGAAACCAATGAAAATCAACCAAAATGCGAGGGAAATGTATCCTTAACTATGAAGATAGATCTGCGCATGGTATTTGATAGCTTTCGTATGCCTTGCCATTATCAACTAAACGAACAAATCTGTTTATGTACTTTCGAAATGCACAGAGCTTCTTTATAAAACTAACGTTATTCTAATATTGAATTTTCAACAATAGATTAAAGTTAAGTTTATAAAGAAATTTAAATATTTAAGCTTCTTTAAAAATTTTTAACTGTTTCATTTATTTTTCAGTTCAAACTTTGTTTCCTGTTAAGGAATTACATTAAAATTAAGGCATTTTAACATAATTCATAAATAGGAAACAAAGTGTAAACTGAAGAATTTATGAAATATTTAAAATGGTGAAATTGAATTCTTCATTTTTTTTCTATTTCCAACCGCAAAAGGATTTAGAAAAGAGAATGTAAATCATCGAATCAAACTTTAAAAGTGAAAAATACCATTTAGTGCTTCTGCCAATGGATCTATCGTATTATTTTGTACTCGATATTAAGTATTTTCATCGTATTACATCATATTATTGTATTATTTGGTTTCATCGTATTATTTTGCACAAACAATATTCTGATATATGTTAGGGTTAGCAAATATGTGCTTCCCTATATAACTGAATATTCCAAAATATCCTTAATAAGAAAAATGAAATGCAAACATTTTAAAATATCTTAAACGAGAGAAATAAAATACAAATATCCTAACAAAATATTAATCTATGTGACAGTATTTTTATTTAATGATGTTTATTCCCAGACGCTTTTCTTTACCGTTATTTCCATCAGTTGGATGACTAATATAGGAATGCTTCAAATGACTGAGTACTGTTTCAGTTAGTGTTAAAGCTTGTAATTGAACAATATTTATTTATCTTTATGGAATCATCATCCTTGCGCTTGATTCATTTTACAAAGCAATTTGCAAAATTCTCAACAGTTTAATTAAATGTTTTATTAGCGCTTATGTGTAACGATAGCGCGTCTGTAACATTTAAACAAATCCTAAAAAAAAATTTAATTATATTTAACTAATATTGTTTCTGGTATGCCAAACTCCTCTGCTGCATCTCATGCTTTTGAGTTCATTGTTATGCAAACACTTAACCATTTTAACCATTTTTAGTGTGCATTTTGCTAGAATATACGATATTATAATTTGTTCTTAGGCTTTTTTTTTAAAAAAAGCGTTCTCTCGTTTATATCAAAAAGGGCATAAAGTTCTTCCCACGATAAGGAAGTGCCATTCATCCGATTCATCAAAGTTTGTCTTTTGGAGAGAATTGCAGAAAAGAACATTTCCCGTTCTCATTTGTTGAATTCTCTGGGAACCGTATATTCGAGTTCAAATTGTTCTGGCCAGCTTGTCTTTATATTTAAAGGAACAAAGCATCTCAATGCACAGACCACGTTCTCACAACTTGTGAAGAGATAGGGTGCCATGTTATTCTAAAATCGTGATGTGGCAACAGCAGTATTCTTTTAAACAAAAGGGTCATTCACTCTGTTTTTCGCGCCATGCAACTAACTCTCGTGGAATATCACCAAAGACGATTTCATACGCAGAGAGCAATGACTCTTGAGATTCATGATGAGACGAGGAAAGTTTGATTACGATTATATCAGATGAGCGGAGGGGGGGGAAATTATGCAAACGGAATTGAAATCTTTTACATTTTCTCTCTTGTTGCTTATTTTTACTTTTTCATTCTTCGCCCGGTTTGTTTCAAATTTCTAATCCTAAATCAGGAAGTCTAGATTCGTTTAACATTTTCAAGCAAAACAGTATTCTACGGAATATATTTCTTTTTTGCTCTGAACATGTACGTTTTAATAATAATACTAATTAAAAGTATAATATGCCTACTTTTTAAACGAATTTCGATTTCTTTTATTAATAAGTATTAATTAGTAATTAAGTAAGTAAGAGTTTCCTAGATATGATTTAAACTTTAAAGGCATCAATGTAGCTGATTTTTATTAGCATTTTGTTATTTGCATTATATCTGTGAATTAATAATTCATTCTTTACTCTTATATAATTCATTCTGTACTCACTTTTTTCCCTTTTAATACAGAATTATGACCTCACTGTGATTTCATTGTTTATATAGAGCGGTTTTTGCCAAAACAAATAGAGAATAAATAATTAGATAAAAATAAAGATAGAAAACTGTTGCCAATCAATTTTTTTTCCAATCGATTTTTGGAAAGTTAAGTTTCGGAAACTATACTTTTAGATAACGAAAATAAATCTAACACTTGATTCGGAACTTAAGAAAGCTTAGTTTAATTATTTCAGGTAAAAAAAAAAATTCGGAAATCTTTCAGATTTTATATTAGGCCCAAAGGGGCGTTTTTAAAATTTTGTGTGTTACCTTTATATATTAAATATCATATTCTTCGCACTTAAACCACATAAAATTCAATTCAACAACACTATCACAAAATATAAAAAACGGCATATTTTTAGAATTTCCGATAGACAGTCTCCCGCGCTGGAGATAAAAATGTTTTTTTCCGTACAGTGTTCCCTTTGCTAGCTTTGAAATCTTTGAGTTTGTTAATCAAAAATTCATTAAAGTTTTACAAAATATGAAGTAGGTAATAAAACAAATTCCAAATTCGGGCTTCCAGGTGCCCATGTTCGGGTGGAGGATTACGTTATTCAGAATTTCATGGCTCTAGGTAACCGTCGTTGTTTCACAATGCGAGAAACATATATAGATTCACGCGGATTCTTCATTATTTGATTTCTTTAAATATAATACAGGGTCGTACTATTTGGTGGCAACAATTTAAGAAGTGATTCGCCATTTTTAGTGAAACGCCACAAAATGCCGGTTTGAGAAGTAAAAAAAAAGTTTATTTTTATTTAATTTCAAAATATTTTTATAAACATTCCTATGTTTTATTATTGCCTTCATTTTTAATATGGTTCTGAACGTGTTAATGTTAGTTAAAACGCACTTCAATATAGCATTATAAAAACCATGTTTATCATCGAATTCAAAAGCAACTACACATTAAGTCATTATAAATTATTTTTCGTTTTCATTGCAATTAAAAGAATACTTATAATTAAAAGAATAAGAAGATTAATAAATTAAAAGATAATTAAAATAATACTAAATCAAACTTCATAAATGTTAATGCCAACTGTTTGGGGGAAAAAAACACAAACATTGAAAACTTTTACAGAACTTAAATCTAATTCCTTGTTATCGATCGCATTATCAAATACCGTGCGGATTGAAGCTGTTAACTCCGGGAACGCTTCACTCCATCACCACTAAGAAGATTTCTGAGCTTCACAATCTTCCGAAAAAGAAATTAATTGAGTGCATTTTTCCTTATATCCCATCTGAAGTTTGATGATAACTACTTCATTGCTGTTGTTCACATTATTAATCTGATTACAGTGAAGAAACTTTCTGCGCAGATAGCGAATATCTTCCTTAAGTTACTTCTTCTAATGACAAATATTGAGTAACATTCCGAAAGAAACGTTACAGTGTTAGTTCGGAAAGAGAATTCTCAGAATGCCTAAAGAAGTGCGAAAATTACCGAGACTGATAGATGAAAATTAACACCACTTCGAACCTGAAAGATAGGGGGGAGATCTCTCCCCTCCCCCCTTTTTTTTGTTATGAAATATCAACCAAGAGATCCTCCTGACTATCAAAATTCGAATTTATTTCACGGAGCGTGACTGAAGATTTAAATAAAATGTACTGATCGCGATCAACTTAGAAAATAACCAGTAGTTCTATTATGAGAACAAGGTTTTGTGTTTTTATTGTGGTAACATTTTTGACCTTGAAACCTTCTGCTTCCATTTGTCGATGAGGGTAATATGGGTTTTGTTTTGTTTGGTTTAGTTTATTATGGCAAAGCACACTAGGGCTATCAGCCTAAGGGGAAGGAAGCCTTCGTGGAGTACTTTCTAAGGGAAACTGGCTCGTATACACGTTATGCAGAGGGTAATATGGGATTGTCGAGCATCTTTAAGAGAGGGGGAAAAGATGATCCAAAAGGAAGAAATCAAACATTACCTTTTACACGAATATAATTTAGGATACAACACGGCACATGCATGTCAGTGATATATGGACATGTGGGACAATAATGCTTTATCAGAATGCGTTTCGTTTCTTCAGTAATCGTGAGAGGCAGCTCGAAGGCCAAAAAGTTACGAAAACTTCAGAGATATAAAAACAAGGATAGTTAGTAGAAACCAACGGGATTGACAACATGATTACTACATCAAAACTTTGCAAGAAACTTAAGAATTCATGAAACGACCCTTTGAAGAAGTGGGTTTATGCCTTGAGATTTGTGATAAATTTTGTTACTTGGTACCACAATTTATTGTGCTTGTTTATAAACACATCCCAATATGTATACATGTACGCAGTGAACATGCACTTGATTTGCAAATTTTTAATTGTATCAAACCTAATCGGAGGCGATCAAATTTTAACTATTAACGCTTCGGATGAACCCATCAAGGCTGTTAAAACTGCGGAGAATAAAATATTTTTAATTTTGTTACATTGTTATGGCAAAACTTTAAAGGGTAACCTGCCTAGGAAGACGAGAGCCTTCATTGAGAACGTTTTAACAGTAATTGGCTGGCTCAAATTTATGGAGAAAAACAACGAAAAATCTCATGTAATTTTATAATATATTTTTTCCACCTTCTTAGCATGCGTTCGTGGCGTAATGGTCAACACACTCGGCGCGTATCGAGAGGTTCGAGTCTCGGGGAGGGCATTGCTCATTTTTCATGTTTCCTGCTTCGAAATAACCTAATGGCTCTATAATTTGACTGTTTAGCAACCGGGCACTTAACCTGGGACGAATTACAGTGTTCCTTAGTGTGAATGATTCATTTTGTAAAACATCGTATTTGGAAACATTGATAATGATTTAGCACTTTGATTTATACGAGATCGTTTGATTTATATGACTTTTTATTGTATAATAGTATTCATCTGGTACTTAAAATCAAAGTTAGAGCAGTGAAATTGTTTTTATTTCAATTTTCTGGCATTACTATTGAAAAATACTTCAAGTAAACATAGCAAAATTGGAAACTGTTCATATTTTATTGTTCCAAAATTTTGTAATTTTCTGTTTCGTAACTAAAGGTGACTGGGAAGTTTTGAAACTAAGTTCAAAATTTATAGAAATGGTTTTGCTTATACGACGCTATTACTGCTTTCCTTATGTGCTAATAGTCTACAGTAACTCTGATTCCCTAAGTATTCTTGGATTTTCTAAGCAGGGAACGAGAGTTTTGCTAGCGCAACTTCACGTAGTTACGGAACTATTGTTGTAGAATCACAGTAGAAATTTTGTTACTTGGTACCACAATTTATTGTGCTTGTTTATAAACACATCCCAATATGTACACATGTACCCAGTGAATGCGCACTTGATTTGCAAATTTTTAATTGTACCAGACCTAATCGGAGGCGATCAAATTTTAATTATTAACGCTTCAAATAAACGTAAATCATGCTTTCTAGATATATGTTTTAAAGAACGCGACAGAAACTGTGCGGAATGAAAAGATTTATGACAAATTTTTGGATTTCTATAGCAATTACATTCCGTGCATAGAAGAATGAGCAGTGTAATTAAGTTAATCATCTGAAGAATTTTAAATGGCTAACTATGGAAAACATTATAGGAAAAATAAGCAAGGGAAAAAAAGGGCCTGAAAGTTTTAAGATTTTATATTACGCCCAAAGGGGCATAGACAATAAAACAAATTCCAAATTCGGCGTTCCAGGTGCTCATATTCGGATGGAGCGCTACGTTATTCAAAATTCTTATACGTTATTCTCTAAGTATCGCTGTTTTTTCACAATGCGAGAAACATACATACATTCATGCAGATTCTTCATTATTTAATTTCTTTAAGTAAAATACAGAGCTATAATATTTGGTGGCAACAATTTGAAAAGTGAAACGGACACTTGTAGTGAAGCGACGCAAAATGCTGTTTCCAGATTAAAAGCCCTTTTGGGCTAAAAAGAGGTAGATTAAGTTTTCCAAAAAATTATTTTCACGAAGAAACGTAATCTGGTAATGAATTATTTGAAGAAATTTTATACATAGAAGTGTAATAACAGTGGAAACATTAAACAAAGGTAACATATTTTAGAATGTAATGGCTTATGAGTATCTTATTATTTATTTATTTTGTATTATGGAATGTTAAATGAAACATCCGAGTGCAGTGTATCTCATTCATTCACTGATGTAGACAGAGTTGAGTTGTTACCATTAACCTATAACCGACTGGCATCTGGAAATACCGCTGATCGAACAGAGAGTAGTTGTGTTTGAGTTTTTCATAAAAATATCGCTGGTTGTGAATGTCTAGAGAAAAAAATTCTCATTATCTTATGTTGTATGAGTTCTTTCTAAAGTACGTCAAGTCTATCTATAAAGTTGAATGATTAGGTGCAAGCTAATCTCCGACATTTATTTTCTTTTCATTACATTAACTAGAACGGGAGATAAAAAAAAAGCTATTGTGACATTTTAAGGATCGAAAAATCATGCATTTTTATAATTATCTGCATATTGCATTTTATGACATATAACTACATGTACTATACCTTACTGATGTTAGATGAAAACTTTATTATTGGACTTCATACGTAGAAGCATATAAGTACCTAGACATCACTAGAATTATTATGTTAAGAGCCGTAAATAATAATATTGTGGTTCAAACACTTTTTAAAGCCTTGCTCTGGACTGGTGACGGTAGAACAGATTCCCTTTAATCTATCCTAACATCACCGATGCCCAGCAGAATATATACAGAGTGAATATTTTCATCAATTTACTGAATGGGAGCAACGAATTTATGAAGACAGATATTACCCTTTTGGATGGATAATTCTACATCCCGCAGGATATCGTTCCCAATCCTCGGTGAGTCATTACACAAGCAGTTTGTACCAGCCAACTGGTCACGCCTCGGCCACAGTTCTGGTTTCCTTATTACTGTCGGAACAACGTTCTCGGTAGCACTTAGTCACGACTTCAAGACCAAAAGAGAGCCAGCCACCAAAAGAAGAACTAGGTGTTGTCCCTAGTTATCGCCAAATCGTTGGGGTCACGAATACCGCTTCTGCAGAAGAACATAACCTTCTCTACAGGTGGTGTAGGTGTGCTGCTCCTTCTTCTTCATCTGTTATAGTTTTAAAAAAAGGAAAGAAAATGAGGAGCAGAATTAAAAAAGAAAAAGTATTATCTCTTTCGCTTATGCTCCGGATTATCCAGGATGTTTCTACTTGCTAACATAATTGCTTGACTTGAATCCATTCTGTGAATTTTAATGATTTTAGTTATTTACAGATTGCGCTTTCTATCCCAGTAAATGGGAATCCTTAACTTGCTCCGCATTGGCTATTCTGCGGCTGTTGTGGAAGAATCATAGCTCCTCTGAAATTAAAACTCAACACAGAATTAAATGGCAATAACTTAAATACAGTTAAAAACTCTCATATTGACTACTTCCCTAAAACTTCTACGTTATAAGTGACTAATATGTCTGTGAAATTCAGTACTTGTATTTAGTTATGAAAACATAACTAAAAAGGTTATTTATACGACAAATAACTGTGTTTTTTGAGGCGATCATTTCCAAAGAAGAGAAAAATGTTCTGTATCCATGGATGGTCCTCTTGGCGAGATTTCATTGTATAAATTGACAAGTAATAACCTATTAATTGCATTACATTTATAATAATTGCAGATTGCTAGTTAGCAGACTCGGTTAGTAATCAATATCTGCTTACAGACAGGAAGGATAGTTTGCTCTCACGTAAAAAGTTTTAAATTTAAATGTCTCTTAGTCAAAAGAGGTGGACAGTTCATTTATAGAACACTGCTACTTCTAAGCTTGATTTTTTTTTACTATGATACTACAATTGGAATAGTCGTTCCAAATGGCAGTCCGTCAAAACTTATATCCTGATTGCGACTGGTATCTCGATACAACTAGCTGGCTTGCTATACAGGCAGCTCTAGCTCCAGATATATGCGCGAATATCACCCGACAGCGTGATGTGTTCAGCTCTTTCACGGGTGGTGTCTCTTTCAACCTCTCAGATCTTGACTGCAGGTTCCGTATTGGAGAAAAGGGAGTGATTATTCGTCACAAGATTCAGAATCCAACTTGGGAGATCACCAGGTAGAGGTCTTGCAAGACATATATATATAGAGATAGATAGATAGATAGATAGATAGATAGATAGATAGATAAATATTTGAAAAGAATTCCTAAGAAAAAGGCAAAAGTGGAGTTTAAATGCATGTTTACAGTTTATTTTCCTGTGAAGGTCCTAACCATTAAGAATCTCGAATAAAGTCGCACCCTAAGATAGTACAAGTAATCACTGGACAAAACGGAAAGCATTGAAAGTAAAACAAAAATGAAAAAGAAAAATAATAAAAAATATTGATCTCCCTAGTTCAACGCTTCAAACAGAAAACTTATCAAGGGAAAAGTGTTTTGAAGTCTTGTACGGAGTTGATCAATGAGTTTCGAATACAGTTTTTGTTCCTCTGAGACATTTCGGATTCATGATTGTAAAATTTGAAAGATACTTTCAATTTAGAGACTATCGTTTAGAGACTCTCAAATGCTCAGATCTTTTCCCGATCCGTATTCGCAACTCTTAAAAAGGAATATAAAATTTTTAAACACAGATACTGAAAAAAAAAAGAAAAAAAATAAGATGCAAAATTCAAATTTTTTTACATACAAAAATGCAAACTAATATTGAAAGCTAAATGAAGATAAACTATCATATACAGTATAGGTATTCTCTAAATAAAACCAGCAGGTAAGGTCGTAATATAAAACCTAAAAAAGGGGCTGCTGGATCGCGTGAAAAATTAGCTTTAATTCGAAGCGATATAGTAAATTGAAATTTGTAATGAGAGAAACAGTGAAATTTTTTTTTTAAATCGAAACGATACGATTAATTGAAGTCTGTAAGGAGAAAACCAGAGAAAGTTTCAGAGATGTTTTAAAAAAGCCAAAAGCCGATGTAGATTGCTAAAAAATTTTTAAAACGGAAACAAATAATACTCTCGTAGTAAAAACTCCTAAGATTAAACTATATCAATTTAAGAAGTAAACAGCTAGAAATACATAGGTAAGAAAAGATAAATAATAATAATAATAAAAAAAAGATAGATAGATAGATACGAAAATAAAGAAGAATAAGAAATAGATAGATAGAAATACATTATTTTCATGTATATTGTAACTGAATTGCATTTTATTGCATCTGTAATTGAATGAACGAGTCATTCCCAAATTTGCATGTCGCTAATAAAACCTAGTGTTATTTCCTTGCCTGTTTTATTTATTGTCTGTTAAAATGCCGGGTGAGACTTAAGAGAACAGGGACTTACATTAGTAAACTGCTTCTAACAGAAATATAATTTCGATATTTCTATGCATTTCCAAATTTGTCAGCAACCTAAGCTCTCTGGGAAAAAATTACAAATGAAAAGAATAGTTTAAACTGTTTACTATACGTATAAACGCATTGATTATTTCTTTTCTTAGCTGATTATTATTGAAAGGCATGGCCCACGTCAGAGACGGTGCAACCGTCCGGCCGAACCTGACATCAGAATTTAGAGGCGGCAAAATTTTTAGAATTTAATGAAGACACTGAGCGGCAGAATTTAGGGGCGAGAATATTAGAA
This sequence comes from Stegodyphus mimosarum, assembly GCA_000611955.2. Classification (NCBI taxonomy): domain Eukaryota; kingdom Metazoa; phylum Arthropoda; class Arachnida; order Araneae; family Eresidae; genus Stegodyphus; species Stegodyphus mimosarum. The sequence goes on from KK116037.1 coordinate 105,363, forward strand.
TTTTAAGACCCACGTGCAGCAGAATTTAAGATTGGCAGAAATTGTTCCGAGCGGTAAAATGTCTATCGCCAGCCCTGCTGGAGGATTACCCTGGAGCAGAGTTATTTAAAAAAAGGGTATATATATATTTTACTTAGAGATGACTTGGAGAGGCACTAATTATTTTCCAGTTATGGGTCAGGTGTTAGAGATGTTGTTGGCATACAAATAGGATGCGTAACAGATGGATGGAATTTGCAAAACCCCAAGTGACTGGATATTCATCACATAGCTTTATTTCTTGATGAATAATTTCTTAGAACATATTTTCTTTGTTTGCACATCACTATGTTACAAGCACCCCATATTTTATGTACAATTTATCACGGTTCGAGACAATAGACAACACAGAGAAGCAGTGAGACAAGCACTAGCAGAGGTTTAAACTTTGGACTGTTATTGTCCAAGAGTTTTACGGCAAAGCTTTTTGCAAATGACATAATGCGGATTAATTTTTCCAGTAAAGCAGTATAGATTCCAGGAAGGGGACGCAGCCAAATTAAAGTTAGTAATTTTAAGTTTCATATTTATCACTCTCTTCAAAGAGAAAAAGGCTTGCTGACAGAAAAAAAAATCTAAAATAATGAAATATATGAACTTTTTATAAAAACCTTTACAGCGTTAGCAAATGAAGGAAAATTTTATACAACATATACAATATGTGCTTTTCCCAATAAGAAAGAAAATGAATTTCTTTAAGGACATACCTTTAGGTTTCACTATATCCTTATCTTATTCACGAACTTTCTCATAACTTAACATATAAAACGACACATAAAAATGTAATTTGGAAGTACTGCAACAAAAATAGTCTCTAATACGTAAACTAAATGCATACTTCAATTTTAAATTCTCTAAAAATATAAGTCTTTTAAAATTCTTCCAATGTTTTTCCAAATGTAAAAATTGTCCTGAATTTTAAGCCCTAATTTTTTCATGAAATAACTGAAAATGTGTACAGTTCCTGAAATTCTTGCTTGGGTATCATAATGTAAATTTCTCAGTCCTTGTTTTTGAAAGACTTTCGTAAAACTGTTGTAGTTAAAATAAAACCAAAATATCTCCATTGCATGTTCATAAGATTCTATTAAAATTACTTATTTATTCATTATAAAACAAAACCACATTTTTTTATTGTAAAGCGGCATAAAATGGGCTTTAGAAATTAATAAACAGAAAACTAACAAAATACAATAATAAAAACTTTGATGAAAAATGGCCAGCTCCTAAACAAATGATTCAGCTTTAATTACTTGCTGATGGCTGTGGAAGTTTTAAATACAATAGCACATAAAAACCTGTATTCCTTGCGCAAGGTAACCACTGGTGAATATATAGCAATTAGTAGTTAAGTGGTGCTCTGGGAGTTATTTAAAGGCCTCTGTTCCTTTTAAAAGACACTAGCCTTTTTTAACTGCGCTAAAACATTCCATTATGTTAAAAAGATTTAAAACGTCACTCTATTACATACATATAAAAAAATAACAAAATTTTAAAAAATCTGAAGGGTTTCAGATTTTAATTACGTCCAAAGGGGCGTTTATTTAACATTTTGTGTGTTACCTTTATTTATTAAATACCATGTTCTTCGCACTTAAACCATAAAATTCAGTTCAACAGCAATATCGCAAAATAATTAATCCAAAGGGATTTAGTCCCGAAGGACTATTACTTTCGTTTTGCGATTTTGCGTCGAAAACACAAAAACGGCGTATCACTTTTCAAATTGTTGCCACTAAATATTATCGCTCTGCATTAAATTTTAAAAAATGAAAAATCTGCATAAATGTATGCATGTTTCTCGCATTGTGATAAAACCTAGAGCCATCGAATTTTGAATGACGTAATCCTACTGCGAATATGGGCATCTGGAAGCCTAAATTTTGAATTTGAAATTTGCTTTAT
>KK116037.1:117393-139204 GCA_000611955.2 Stegodyphus mimosarum
GAGTGGGATCAAGAGAAACGACTCGATCGAAGCGCTCTCTCTCTCTCTCTCTCTGGACGGATTTCTATCAACTATAGTTTCCAGAATCCTTGCAAACTTCTTTTCAGATAGAACTAATAATAAAATTTTGGAATGAAAAATCTGTTCAACAAATTTCATGTGCGTTATCTTTGTCGAATTCGATACTGCAAGAAGCAGAAAAAATAAAATTTTCAGTTAAAAATTTTGAACTGAACCCAAAGCTAAACGCTTGATAGTGAATTTAAGTTCGAATACCCACGAACGGGATTGGCTGCATGGGTGTTTTTGTGGGTTTTTTCTGCCAGTAACATAAATAACAGCAAATTTCCCTTAGAAGGTTGTCAACAGGCATTCCACATTTTATGGAGATAGTTCTTGTATTATTTTCCATAATGAATAAAACAAATGTAGTATAAGAATTAGCAAGTTCATCAAAGTTTTGCTTTAAAGACGATTATGGAAACAGAATTTAAAGGAAAGCAAAAAAGAAAAATTAATAAATCAAGATAAAAGAACTAATTTTTCAGAAAAATATTTTTTCAGATCAGAAATGAAAGATGTGATAGATGTTTTCATTTCACAATGAGACTGGAGATACGAAATATTACATAAATTAGCTTTCGATTTCAAGTTTCTAGCTGGTGAAAAATTTAATATCATTACATTTAAATATTTTAAAAATAACAGCTCAGAGCTTGAGTATCTAAATGATATAATGTTCCAAAATATCTCCAAAGAACTCCCTCTCTCTGGTTCCTAAAGTGAGAAATTGAAAATTATTCAGAAATACGATTTTCATAAAGAATTCAGTTAAGGTTGCCAATAATTATTGTTAGGTTAAAAGAAACTTCAGCAAAAAATTATTATGGATTCTGTTTTGTTTAAAAGAAAGTTTAAAAAATAAGTGCAATCTTTCTTAATGAAGTGTTTCATTATTTACATTAAAAAGTTTTACTTCGTATTTTTTATCGTTCACTTAAAAATTGCTAATCACACGCATTATTGTTTTGAATTTACAAAGCTATAATTTAAAATTTTCATAAGACTTATTGTGCATTATTAGATTTAATACACTTCCCTTTACTGAATTTATAAACGTGTATAGATATATATAATTTCAATGTATATAAGATATTTAATTTGATTGTATATAGGAGCGCATATTTACTTCTTTACCTCAGGTGAAAAAGTATCTAAACAAGGCTCTAATCATCGCAATGCTTTGTAGTTTACACATTACAGTAAACTGTTGTGTGAAGGAAACAGTGTGTAAGGTTTTAGTTAAACTAACCAAGTTTTATTTTAATTTAAATCTTTTCTATATCCTCTCTGTTTCAACTTCCTGTCAGAAGAAGCGCGCGTTTTTAGCTTATGCTAATTTTGAAGTACAGCCAAGCACTATTTAAGCCAGAGGTAGAAACCTCTCGGTGTGTGAGAGCTTAGCCTCAGATCACGGTCACGCCGCTCAACGTTCGTCTGACCAGTTAGCAGTTTAAATTTATAAGCCATAGTGCTTACTACGTGATTGCATTGTAAAACAAATTAAAGTGCGGTAGTATTTAGTATACCTTGCTACGCACCCTTTTCGGTAGAGGCCAACTTCCGCGAATTGCTCTGCGAAGCAAAGTTTAATTTAAGTTCTATTTTAATTTATTTAAATTTATTTGATTGTTAAGTTCGACCAAAGTGTGGTCTTTTACTTTCTGTATCTCTCCCGAATTGGGAGGTTTGTATTTAATAGTGATTGAATAAAAGAGGATTTCAAATCCCTTCACGTGCAGTTATTATCCAGCCCAGCAGATACATCAGAACATAGCGTACCTTCCGCTCCCTGTTCCAGTTCAGGACTGACTATTGGAGGTAAAGAACACTTTACAGAATTTATCATGTTTCCAAAAAAGATGCACAGAACACGAAGTCCTGACAAGTGTCTCTAGTTTGCAGAAAAAAGTCTCAAAACTCGAAACTGATATTTCAGATTTAAACACGTACATCAATATTCATTGATCTGAAAGTACCTATCTTGCTGGAGATCAAATACATATTTCCGTTTTTCTATAATTAGAAGAAAAAACATTAAATTTATTATTTATATAAATTTAAATTTTTCATTCAAATCATTAAATTTTTTTAAAATTTCAAAAATTTTTTAAAATTTTTTAAAATTCAAATCATTTAATTTTTTTAAAAAATTTTTAGCTTAAAATTCTAAAAAAATAACAAAAAATTTGCCTCTTCACAGTGTTAAACAACCTTCAAATAATGAGAAATAATTGCTTATACGTTTCGTTATACGTTTTCGTTCGAGACATAAATTTTTTTTCAAAAATTTAAAAGTTGAAAAAAAAAATCACAGCAAGTCAGTCCGTTATATGCTAGGTGGCAATCGGCCACGTAAAAAATGCTCCTATACAGAAACCGTTATCAACATTTCCACTTTCGACCATAGGAATACTTGAAAGACTATATTCCTCGAATATAGTCTTTCAAGAATTTTCGAAGAATTGAAATAATGTTGCCACAAGGTCAGAGAAAAAAGTTCGTGGAAGGAATATACACAGAAGTGTGTTGCCAGATGTAAAGATCAACGAATTGCTAAATTATTACGGGACTAACTGTAAATCTAAAAGTTTCAGATGCTAATGCTTAGAAGGATAATGACTAATGCTTAGAAGAATCAGAATGATCAGACTAATGCTTAAAAGGATAAAAGATCATACTGATATTTAATTTCTTTCTTAAATAATAATAATGCACGCTGTTATTAACTCATAAAACTAAATCCTTATTATTAAATGAAACTCAACTCAAAATATAATTTCAATTTAGAATTATTACCCCAAAGGGGCTTTAGCCCAGAAGAGCTATTATTCTCGAAGGGGCGTTTTGCGTCGAATCACTTTTCGAATTGTTGCCACCAAAGATTATCGCCCTGTATTATATAAAAGAAATTAAATAATGAAGAATCTGAAAAACAATGGTATCTATAGCCATCAAATTTTGAATTGTCTTGCACCCTTACATGGACACATGGAAGCACGAATTTTGAATTTAGAATTTGTTTTATTATCTATTTCATATTTTGCAAAACTTTAACAAATATTTAATTAAAAAGAACTCAACGATTTCAAAGCGAGCAGTGGCAACATTGTACGGGAAACGTGTATGTGTGTGTAAATGAAAAAATGCCTCTTGGGGCGTAATATAAAATCTGAAAGTTTTCAGTTCTCTTCCCTTTTCTTTTTTTTTAAATTTATTTATTTTAGTTTACTTAAATTACTTTAACTGAATGCAAAATGGATCGACCAAGAAAATTTAAAGATATTAGGAAAGTATATTACCATTTGAATAAAATTAAAAGAAGAAATATACAGATAAAATTAGAATCTGTATCATTATTTCAAAATGTCATAGTCATCAGTTGACTTTACTTTAATTGAAGTCGTTAGTATAAAATCTGAAAGGCTGTAAATTGGAAATAAATATATTATTAGGCAAGAAAAACGTATTTTATTTGTCCCACATTACGGTATAAACTAACACTTGTTGCAAAATACAGTTAACATTAGATAAAATGATTTTTTTTTAAATAATTTTAACTTGTACCGTATTGAGCAATGCACTTTTTTTAATATCAAAGGTCTTATTTATCATCGATTGGCAACAGCATCTGTTTGTATCAGACGCCATTTTATTGAAATTGAAATCAGCCTCTTTGAGAACAACTTCTTTCTGGAATAAATATCTATTAGGTGTTAGAAAGTTATTTGCATTTTCTAGATATCTGGATGGATTGTGATTCCATTTAATCCAGATTGTTGGTTTCTACTGCATTTGATTATTTTTGTCTATGCATCGTATTTTTATCTATACAGATAAGAAAATGGATTTCCATACTTCTGCCAAAGAATTCTTTGTAAATCTTTCCTAAACAACAGGACAGCGAATGGTTACAAACGAGCAGAACCTTCAGGAAGGAAATTGTGCAACCCGTTGGATGAGATGCTAAACCTCACACGAAGTTTTACGACTGCGCGCTACTACTTGCAAACACATCTACGAAAGTATGCGCTTCCCATCCCCTCTGCTGCCCCCCGCTTTAATTAGACGGGCACGTGGGGGTGGTGCAGAAAAAGAGATTGGTGGCGGCCATTGCTGAGGTTTCCCGCCGATTCCAAAGAACAATTTCCACTTCAGGGGGTAGTCGAAGACTTATCCGTTAATTTGTAGGGAATAAGAGAAGGAACCTCAGAATCTGAGTTTTTAGAACATAGTGTATTTTCTGGAAGGCTATTCTTAGGGTGAATTTTTTTGACGTTTAGGTAAGTTCCTCGAAGATGTCAAGTGATAATTTCATTGGATATCGAGAGTAAATAAAAGAGCAGGTTTTAGTTGAATATATCCGTGCATTTCATTGTTCATTGCAAACTTAAAACCCTGCTCCAATTTTATGTGTTTAAAAGCTTTTGTGGGAATTTTTATTTAAGGTTAGAGTAGGTTATATGGATATAGCAAAGCACACGAGAGCCATCTACTTAAAGGAAAGCATGCCTTTGTGAAGCAATTCTTGGGAGAAATTGGCACATATTCACGTTAAACACTGAGAACACCACGAAAAACACCCAGACATCCATCCTCTACAGCTGGGTTGGCACCCATGTCAAATCATCAATATTTAGCTGTCTTAGCCATTGGTAGAGCTTTTATATTAGGCAGTCATTGTATACAACACGAAGATAAAATTTCTCAATTAGATTCTGAATGGAGAAATTGTTCATGGGGATATGAATAATCCTCGCGACAGAAATGGGCCGACCTGTTGCGAAATAGATAAGATTATTTGTCAGGACTGAGTGTTCGGTGCATATTCTTGGCAAACATCTTCGTGAACTCCTTAAATCCTGATCTGGAACAGGGAGCTGAATGCAGCTATGTTCTGTGGTAGAATACTGTGATTAAGTGGTAGAAGAACTGTACTTGAAAGGGATTTAAAATCCTCTTTTATTAAATCACAATTATTTACAACCACTTCCCAACTCGGGAGGGATACAGAAAATAGAGACCGCACTTGGGTCTAAAATGAACAATCAAATTTAAACTAAAGCTAAATAGAAATTAAATCGTTGTTGCTCGCAGAGCTATAACGCGAGGTTGGCCTCTAAACTAAATGGTGCGTAGCAAGATTTAACTAATACTGACGCACTTGGAATTACTTCAATGAGTAATCACGTAAAAGCGCTATGGCTTAGAATTTAAATGCTAGCTAGTCAGGCGAACGTTGAATAGAGTAACCGTGGTCTGAGACTAAAAGCTCTCTCTCACACTGAAAGGTTTCTACCTTTCGTTTAAATAGAACTTGGCTCCACTTCAAATTAGCATAAAGCTGAAACGCGCGCTTATTCTAACGGGAAGTTGAAATGAGAAGGGATAGAAAGATTTTAATTAAAATAAAACTTTGTTAGTTTAACTAAAATCTTACACATTGAACATTGACAGCTCAGTATCGACTTCTTTTGTCGACAAATGAGCTGTCTGCATGGAATTTTCTGGTTTTCCTGCATGTATATTCATAGGAGGTAATTTTCCTTTACCCTTTGGTGACATCTCCTCTTTAAGCGAACAGCTATCGTATCCTTTCCTGCAATCGATTAAACAGCAATAACCACAAACTGACGTATGGGTTATTTCAAAATAAAAGTAGAGTATTACCCTGCAATCCGTAACAGAATCAAGTTCATGTTCAAAGACAGTTTTTCCTCTTTAAAATAACAGAAATTGGATTAATGAATTTCCTGGGTCACAGGAACTCGAATGTTCAAAATGATCTCAACAGAAATCTATTTATTTCTGCGGTGAAATGTTAAAAAAGGTCAATATTTGAATAACTATGTAGACGACATGTAACTTCTTTTCTGCTGATTCTAGTGTCTTCATTCTTTGCCTTTTCAATGCGTTTTGCTAAGGCATCATTTGTAGAGGTTTTGGTATCTCTGGTAGCGGTGTCTTTTGAGATACAATATTCTGAAGTGGTTTGATATTGGAGATCTTTTGGAACACTTTTAAAATGTTCAGTATTATCATTGAACAAGTTAATACACTTCTTAACAACAAGGACTTTATTAAGGGAATCATTTGGTTTAATAGTAATCACTTCTCTGTGACTGCTTGGATTTTTTACCATACGCCTGGAAGATTCTCGATTCTCTATTTCAGCAATAAGAACGGTTTCAGCGTCTCCCTTTTCCTTCCCTGAAGAAAATTGCTATTGCGACTTTTTTCTGCTGATGCTGATTGGGGTGTTCTTATGTTGTTAGCTCAGTTTTATAATAGTCCGCTGACAGGTTGCCAAACCCATGAACTTTACCAGAGATACGATGTCAGAAATAACAGGTGGTTCCTTAAAGTCTTCGAAGCCACTTAAAACAACACATTCAGGCTGGAAGTTTCTGTAGGTAGAGTCATGTTTTCAAAAGCACTTCCTTCCATGCTTTCCCGATGATTTTCAGGCAATGGGGAATAATGTAGTGATCTTTCAAGAATCTTTGAGGGTCAGTTCTGCTTCATTTGTAACTTCAAATCATCTTTTGAACGTAGCTTTGATATATAACTGTTTGAGATTCGAGATCACCTGCTGGTGCAGGCTTTGTGCCATTTCGTTCTCTCTCGTTTTATCCTCAGCTCGAAATAGTATCGCTTCGTCCTCTTCCTTCCCCTACCGGTTCTCGCCTTTCCCTTTCATCCGTTGTTCAAAAATCATTTTAGGATAAAGCGAATGCTTGTTTTCGCCAATTAAAACGGTTTAAAATAAATGACCCTTACTACTTTGACCTGATTTAGCTTTTGATTTCTAATATTTATTAAATATTTCCTTTATTTAAATTATTATGAACAGAATAATGAATTTCAAACATGTTCAGAAGATGTATATCTGACTTTTTTTTTTAATTTCAAGCATTTCTAAAGCAATTGAGCTACGGTTCCGCTGCTTTGAAAAAGAAATAAATAAAAATGTAATAAATGTATAGTTAAAATTAATGAGCGTGCTTTATTAAAAATACAGTGAGCCCTTTTTAAACGCTTAAACCCTCCACGGTTCCAAAGAACTTTGGAGCTCTGTTGACTGGTGGTCTTAGAAAGGTGATGTTCACTGCCAGTGTTTGTTTATGTTCTAAAAAATATAGGTTTATTTCAGAATGCGACCTCTTAAAGATATCAGCAATACAGGATTCACAATGATTATTTTCTAATAGATAATGGAATTAATTTAATCTAATGACAATTAAAAAGAGGTTCTTTATACTAAGAGATATTTAAGAGCAATATAACTGTAATTTTAGTTTCAAAATACGTTATTATATTAGTTTAACTGTCTTCTGTACACTTTTCATTGTATATAACTGGCATATGTCCATGCGCATTTAACAAATGTACAGCAAATTAAAGACAAATTATTAATAAATTAAAATTTGAAATACTAATAAGAATTTTTCTATTGATATACATAATACTGTTAATGAATAATGAATTTATATATACTTAGAATCTAAAAGCGATGAACTTTAAATTCTACTACACATATAATTATTATATATTCAAATAGTTACAAAATTTTATTAGAAGTATGTTAAATGTGCAGTTATTTTTAATCTTTAAAAACTATAATAACATCATATTTGCTGCTATATTCCATCAAGAACCAAACAAAAAATACGTTTTACATTCTTGGAAATATACATAATAGCTTTTAAGGTTTCTTACTGTATATACTTAAGTTCAGATTTCGTCATATTAAAAACGGAGTTATAGATTTTTTTTTTTAATTTTTGGTTACTAAATTTGAAGAGGCTGGGAAGTTGTGTGTACTGCGAGGAAGAGGATGTTAACGGATTTTAAATGAAACTGTGGAAGACAGTCCTGCCGTGGTAGAAAGAGGGTCAGATAATAAGTGCTCGAGCTGTTTGATATGATTTGCCTTTCCATTGGTCGACACATCTCTCCGACATGTCTCTTCGCTGGTCGAAAGGTTCTGCGATCCATTATAAAGATCCATACAAGATCCAAGTTCTCCGAGAGCTGCATCCTGCAGACCCGCACAAACACGCTGCTTTTACTGGCCTTCTGATTTTACTAGCCTTCACTCACTTCTCCCATCAGAGCCTCCCTTCCTCAGCTCCAGGGATCCCATAGCCTCAAAGACCTTCTTCAGGATGACTACGGAGAGGGGGCGTCAGAACCATCATAGAGTTCGCCTATTCTAAGAGAAATATAGTCATAGCAGATAACCAGGTCTAGGCACCTGACGAAATGTAAAGGCAGCAAGCCTCCATACACTCTAAACTAACTAACTGTTTTTGCTAATTTTGTACTAACATATCCAAAACATTGTAAGTTGGAGCACCCAGCAAAAGTAATACGCTAATGTTAAATCTTTTTATTAATAATAAGATTGAAAAGATAAACAACCAAAAAAGGTTGCTGGTGCAACAATCAGGATGACATGACTGACCTGTAGTGCCTTTTGAGAGGTGAAGCAGGCGGAATAATAGTAAATAAATAAATAAATATCCTTTTTCTGGGCAGAATAGCCGTTGAGAAAAGAATATTTTGTGTTGACGAGTCACATTTTACCCTAGATAGAGCAGTAATACTCAAAACTGTCACATATAGGATATTGCAAGTCATAACTTGTGCATGAACGATCTTTGTATGTTGATTACATTGCTGTATGATGTGGTTTTACTGCTGATTTCATTCTTGATCCCCTTTTCTTGGGAGAACGTTCCTCGAGGCCTAAACAATTCCATCGCGAGTACCTGTTACTGCAAACTTCTTCAGCAGCAAATCATTCCTGCCTTACAGGGATGAGAATGTTTGGAGACTACTGTCTTCAAGGTTCTGTATACTGCAGAGTAGTGCACCACCTCAAACTGCTGAAGTAGTGCCCATTGTGGAGATGATCGGGTTAATTCAAGACATTTTCCGACTGTCTGGCCTCCTCATTCTCCAGGACTTGAATCCCTGTTAATTCTGGTTATGGAGATTCCTGAAAGAGCGTGTCTGCGAAAGAAGGCTACGAACTACGCCTGAAATGAAAACAAGAAAAACACGTCATATTGTTGCAACATATATGTCACATTTACACGACACATACACATCATATACACGTCATATTGTCATCGAGAAACCCCTCGTGCTACTGTTGAACACACTTTGAACGTGTGATTGTCGCAAATGGAATGCACAGTCAACAAACGCTTTGATGAAATAATGTTTTGTGTTTCCAATTTGCATTTTTTTTGTTCTTCAATGCTCCTCCATCTAACCTAATGGTTGAAATATGAGTTGTTATTTTTTATTGCACTTTTTTTCCCTTGCTAAAGAAATGCTAATTTTTCTAACTTAAGTACGTAATTTTATGAAAATTAGTACATATAAAGCATAAATTGTGCTTTCCACCGGTGGAAGATGAACTGAAATATATGCATCTCTGATTTGCGTTATTTACCGACTTACTGTGGAAAAAACCGATTTATTAGTAAACATTTTAAAATATTCTTTGGAATTTTCTGATAAATCAAATTGATGATATGACTTCCTCAACCACACATACTCAAATTTACCATTGGATATTTTCACACTTTGAATCATCTTATGACTATACTCAAGTCCTTGAAAACATCAACAACATTGCTGAAAATTAACGGAGAGCTTGTTGCTTAGCCTGAGACCCACAGTGTTGTTCTTATTAACATGAAACTTAATTTTAAGATTTAAAATGTAAGGAAACAAAGATTTTATAAAAAATAAATTCATAATGATTTTTTATGAATATAGTATAATTCTACATATGGTCTCATAGTTCTTTTATCTGTTTTAAAATATGATTTGAAATAGATACTATTATTAACCTCAAAGAAATGTCTTTTTATTATTCCAAGGCATATTGTTAAATACTAGCAAACGAAGCATACTGCGCGACATCAACACTCATCTTAAGTTGGTTCTTGTTATTGAGATATGGCATCTTAAAATCCTGACTAAACCATGAGATCATCATGTTTACTTTCTTTCTGTTCCATTCCAGCCAAAGCAATTTTGCTTGAGAGATAGAATAATAAGTAGTTTCAGACAATAACGAAATAAAAAAATGCTGTAATTCTTTTAAAATTACGTATTTTAATTTTCACGAACAATTAAAAAAATTGAAAAAATAGCAAAGGTAGTTGTGGTTTAAGAAAATTTTTAAGTTAAGTTTTCAGGGTAAAAAATGAGTTTTCTTCAGATCCAATTGATTCGAAATTCCATGACTGTTACAAATAAACATTTGCTCTAATTACTTCTTATTTAAAAACATCAAGTGACTTATGGCTTTTTTAACAATGATTTATGCAGTCATTCGCAATAAAGATTTTCTACTTCGATTACAAAACTTACATTTTTCTTCATATTTGCTACGCAAATGTCCTAGTAAATTACCTAAAATGCTGCCTGCAATATCCTGCTTCGCAGTAGCGATTTCCGATTGTGTAAACAAATGTTCTTTTGCATTAAGCGCTTTCAGTTTTCTTTTATCTGTAATATGAAATTTTTAAAAAGACGATATTTCTATTATTTTAATATAAAAATAACAATGTATGTTATTCCATCTTTTTACAGTGGATTGGATGAGATAAATTGACTGCTTCCTGAGACCTAGGTGAACTCCTAGTGTAACAATAACAAGATATTTACAATTAAATAATGACGTCTTACCGGACCTGACTGTTTGCGAGACCACCTCTACAGAATTGGAGTGGTGGATTCCCTAAACTGTATTTAGTGTGACTCCAGTCAGCCTATGATTTTTGAACATTTAAATAATTGTATTGCCCTTCCTCGGTATGAGGACATTGTTAAAAAGTACTGGAGAGCCCGTGAACTAATGGCTTAAGCGATAATGTTTGGCATTTGTAAAATAAAAAATAAAAACAATTAAATAATCATATTTACATTGCTCACCAAAATTAAAGGATAATGAAAGAAATAAAAAGTAACTGACACTTAGTGAAAAATTATTAATAAAAATTTGTACAAAAGCATTAGTTAATATAATTTGCAATGTTTGGCAGTTGATTATTCACAAAATGTTGAAACTGAAACCAAATTTACGGAAACTGGAAAGTGATGAAAAAATCAAGTCACCTCTTGCGGAAAATTTTTTTCTTTAATATAATGTATGATCATCTCAGACATATACGCACAGCTTACATCTTGATTTCATAGAATTTACGAAAGTGTTCATCAAGTCTTGTGGAATTTCAAGGCACTGTTCAGATTATATGTGGACTCGTCAGATGGCACCAGTTTAAAAGGCTCCCCTGGAAGCTGCAGTGAGTGGCATACAAACCATTGATTTTCTCGCGTACAATCCAATCTCATTAAGTCTCCGTGCAGCAGTATAATGGCTAATTTAAGTTCCTGTGGCAGCTTAAAGGCTAAAACAAACTATTGCAGTCGCTTCGCAGTTTCTTCGAACCAACAACGACAGAAAACGGCCTACTGATGCAATTGTTGAGCTTGGTCGCTCTTGATCAGGCCGTCTGTCAACTGATCCAGTGCTAAAAATCTATCTCCAAACTCTTGATATAATACTTTGAGGGATATTTAAATCTTGCAACACCTCCATTTGTTTTTGATCTCTGTCGATTCTATGAATTATTTGCCACTTTTAGCCTTCAGTTAAATGATGCCTTTGAGACGCAACTAGTGAATACTGATTACTCTCAGAAATCACATAGTATCGAGTCTGTATTGTTATTTTAAGCAACACTACAGACTGGAATGCCAACATGCGTCCATTGCGCACCACATTGCCAATCACCGAATATGTATATTTTCGGCGTTAACGTATGATTGGAAGGGCAGTTTTGTGTTTAAGTTATTTAATTAACATAAATAATTACAGAATCGGGCATTGGTTGCAGCATTAACTTAGTGAGCATATTTTTATCATTATCCTTTAATTTTGATGACCAGGGTATTACAGCTGATTAATTCACGCCGAACACGTTAAAAAGAATCTTTCCCGTTAAATTATACACGAATCACTATATTCTTTCACTTCCTATAATCTTCCATTTTCAAAAATCAATTCAAAGAATTACACAAATAAATCTACAGGTTCAAAAACATCAAACTTTCTCGTGATCGTAGCAAATCCGAGATATTCTTTGTTTTATAAATGTAACTCTTTTTTAACCTGCAGATGAAAAATAATTTAGTTTAAAGAATTAAAAACGGAAAATTAAACTTAAGTGTTCGTAACACTAAACGGATACATTTATCACAATTTGTTTTTTAAAGTTATCGGACATATTAATTGTCTATTATTGCATATGACCTTCATAAGTGAATGCCGAATAACTTCATAAATGTTTGACTTTGATATCACAAAATGAAGTGAATGCCAAGTAACTTCATAAATGTTTGACTTTGTTATCACAAAATGTAAGATAATTTCTCGAAATCGATGCTAAACTAAAATTATCGCAAGGATAGTTGCGGTTCACAAATAAGTTGACAAAACTTGTTCGATATCTCTTCACTTGCATATAGCATTAGTACAAGTTTGCCAGTTACTCTTTTTCTTTTATGGGCTCTATATGCCAATTTGAGACTTTTCTATTACTTTTTTATATTAATTATAAAAATTTATCTATTTAATTGTAGACCTATTGCAGCAGATCAGCGTTTTATTTGAAAATATTGCTTAGAAATAATTACGTAGTACATTAACGTTTGAATATTAAGAAAAAGATGCCGAAAAAAAGGAAAGGTAAATTTTTAACACATTTCTCTGCTATAGTAGATTCATGTAAAAATGACCCATTTTGAGTTCATTAAAGCTATTATAAAATTAATTATACTGCATTGACTTTCTTGGTAATTTTTTTCATATATTAAATATTTATCGTAATATCATTCTTTTTTGAGGTAAAGGAAAGAGTAGAGATCATGCGCAGCAGACTTTGCAACAGCAAACTACAGTAGAAGAAGCGGCCTCTTCTCAAGAGCAGGCAGCTGCCAAAAAAGAGATCCAAGGTAACGAAATTATTTTATTATGCTTTAGATTAAGCTATTTGGATATGGCAAAGCAAATAAGAGCTATCTGCCTAAGGGGATAGGTGTCTTTATGGAGGGTTTTCTAAGAGAAACTGGCTCGTAATCACGTTACAGATATAGAAAGCCACGAAAACAAACAGGCCAGCCTGTTCGCCTGGGATCGAACCAGGCTCTCAGTATTCTGTGGTCATAAACAATTGCTGGTTGAGCTCATTTTATTAGGATATTGTTGACAAATTATCTTATCGTATAGTATACTAAAGCACTAAGTTATAAGAAATGCTTCTAAAAGCTTAAAACAATCTAATTTACAACTATTAGACCAAAGGGGCAATTTGCCCAAAAGAACTATTAATTTCGATTTGGCATTTTGCGTCGATTCACTACAAATGTCGGTTCAGTTTTCAAATTGTTGCCACTAAATATTAGAGCTCTGTATTATAATTTAAAGAAATTAAATAATGAAGAATCTGCAAGAATGAATGTATGTTTCTTGCATTGTGATGAAACAACGGTTCCTAGAGCCATTAAATATTGAATAACGTACATTTCCACCCGAGTGGGTGGAATTTCCTTATATGGGCATCTGGAAGCCTAAATTTGGAATTTGTTTATTATCTATTTTATATTTTATAAAACTTTAACGAATTTTTAACAAACTCAACGATTTCAAAGCGAGCAATGGCAACGCTGTACGAAAAAAAAATTACCTCCAGCACGCAAGACTGTATATCGAAAATTCTAAAGATATGCTCATTTTAAAATTATTTTGAGATATTGCTGTTGAACTCAGTTTTATGGTTTAAGTGCGAAGAACGTGATATTTAATAAAGGTAACACACAAAACGTTAAAGAAACGCTCCGTTTGGGTATAATGTAAAATCTGAAAGCTTTCAGATTTTCTTTGTTTTTTTTTACCTGTTTAATGATTGAAATGATGAAAAGTTATTTACTTAATACTTATTGTTAAAGGAAATTTGCAATAATGATTTAGTTATTGCGTAATTACCAACACAGTGTAAGTTCAATTACATAAAAAAGGAGAGAAAACAAGCCAACACAAGCAATTTTTACGATGAAGCGAACTGTACAAATATGTTTTTTTTCTACTCAAAATCCTATTTTCTAAAAAATCTAGTAAAGTTTCCTTCTTTTAAAAAGTTGAGGTATTACAAGTAAATTTCATCGAAGCCAAACTATAATCAAAATGGGTAAAAAAAAAAAAAGTTTTAGCTGTCATGTTTTCATGATTTAAATTTTTTCCAATAAAAATACTCTTTCAAGCTTTTATAGAGGCATGAACTAAGTTTTCTGCGCGGAAATTTAATATTTAATTTCTAAGATATCTGAATTCCTTGCCTGCTAATTTCAGAGTATAAGATTTTTAATTTTTAAGGTGTCCGAATTATTTTCTTGTTAATTTCAGTATATAAATAACAATTTATACAAGTTGAATAAAAGAATATCCTAACTAGAGCATTATTTGAATAGTTTACATTTCAGTGTGTTTCTGAAATTCTGTTATATGTAAGTATTATCAGATTTTGCGATTTTTTCCAGCAAATCTAACAAACAATGTATTATAATAATAATTACATCACACGACTTCTTAAATGCAAATATTCTATTCTTTCTTTTACTTCATTTTTTAGCAAAGATTCAAATGTTGAAAATCATTTCCATTTCCGCACAAAATAAATAAATAATAAAAAAAGAAAATAATAATAATAATAATAATAATAATAATAATAAATCTGAAAGCTTTCAGATTTTACATTACACCCAAAGGGGCGTTTTTTTAACTTTTTTTGTGGGTTACCTTTATTAAATATCATGTTCTTTGCACTCAAATTATAAAATTGAGTTCAACAGGCATATCGCAAAATAATTTTAAAATGTGCATACCTTTAGAATTTCAGATACACAGTCTCGCGCGCTAGAGATAAAACGAAGTTTTTTTTTTTTTTTTTTACAGTGTTGCCATTACTCGCTTTGAAATCGTTGAATCTGTTAATCAAAAATTTGTTAAAGTTTTACGAAATATGAAATCGATAATAAAACAATTCCAAATTTGGGCTTCCAGTTGGTTCGGTTGGAAATGTACGTTATTCAAAATTCGATGGCTCTAGGTACCGTCGTTTTATCACAGTGCGAGTAACATACATACATTTACTCAGATTCTTCATTGTTTAATTTTTTTAGATTTAATACAGGGCTGTAATATTTGGTGGCAACAGTTTGAAAAGCGAACCGACATTTAAAGTTTTCAATGCAAAATGAAAAACCGAAATTAATACCCCTTCTGGGCTGACTCCCTTTGAGCTAATGAAAAAAAACCACAAAACTCATTCTTTTTTTAATTAAAACGGAACAAGGTAATTTTATTTCATTATTAAGTTTTCATATTTCTAAACGCACAGTTCATTTCTATCTCAATTAAAATAATAAATAAATAAATAAATGAAATTAAAACTACGAACATATGAAAAAATTAAATTTCGCTTAATATTATTTGACCTAAAATGAACAAGCAATTCGGAGAATAACTGGAATTTGTATGTCAAGTTTATTTCATAATGATTTTTGAATTTCTTGTGAAATAAGCATTAAAAGTCAGAAATCCCGAAGATTGCTTACAACAAGCAATGCATGCGACAGCTCCTTCTTATCTCAAATCCATTACACTTTAAGGTACGTTTAGACAGAAGTGTTCATAATGTTAATTCTTTCTGAAGCGTCTCATAACGAAACATTCGATGTTTTAACTCATAAAAGAAGTAATATGAGAAATTATGAAATAGACTGTAAGTAAAGTCTCCTAGGTTGGAATTGAATAAAGTAAGTCCGAATAAAAGGATTAAAGTGACCCAAAATATTTAAAATAATGAGATGAGTTAAAAATAGTGTCAAAATAAAGGAGATACAACTGAACAAAACCATTAAACAGCGGTAATTTAGCTTTGGTTCGGTGTTGAAAATGTTGGTTTTAAGAATTTTTAAAGAGATGCAACTGAATAAAAGCCATTGAACAGTGGTAATTCAGCTTTGGCTCTTTTTTCCATTGGTTTTTAAGAATTTCTTTGTACATGTGACGTAAATAATGACTAATTTCTCTTTCAAGAAAGTAGACATAGCAGTGATTAGAGCAGAAAAAATGGCAATTAGGTAGAATTAGCACAAACAATGCATATAAATTAAATAGCAAAAAAGCACTGAATTCAAAGGTGTTAAATGTTAGAAGTAGTAATAAAAATTTATGTATGAGTGCATGAAATAGTGATTCTGGTTCTAAAATTACAAATGACAGTTTTGAATTTGTTCTAATACGTCAAATGTGGAAATGCATTAAGCTCATTATTAAAGGTAATTGAAAAATTTGAGACTAAACATCGCTAACACCAAGACATTAAAAATATATGAAAAAGGATACTAACATTCAAATATAAGTGATATTAAACTATACATTTAAATTGCAGAAGAAAATTTTTGCGTAAAATTAAGTCAAGTAAAATGTAGAGGATTAACGTGAGTCATATAAAGTATTAAATGTGGTCGGAAAATGTAGCAAGTTAGAAATTCTAAAGATTTATCTAAATATGCAGAAAACCTTTTTCAAAATATTAAAAAAATTATATGAGTGTCTAAAATGAAATAAAATATCTGATACGTTAATGGTAAGACTATTATACAGTGGAAAAGTAAGTCAGCTAGTAAATGAAAAACGCATTCTAAAATAGAGACAGGAACGCTTCAATGCTAATAGTTAACAGTCTTATATAATGCTAAATTTAAAAATATTGATCGATGGAGGGAAGTTGCAAACATGAAACATGAAACGTTGTTCTGAAAGTTTTATTTTTTTACAACAGTTTCCGAAAGGGATAGTAGAGTTATCATAGTAAGCCAAGGTAGCTTTTGCTACTCAGTCAAAATAAACTTTCGGTGTTGGTACTCACACAAATCTATTACGAAGCAGCAACACCAGATCCCTCCTATCCTGTTCCAGCACGAACCTGACTCCACTCCACATGATCCGCCTCCTCCTGGGACATAATTTATGATCGTGCACATTGTCTGAGTGGCATCATTGGCCACGCCCTCTGTGTGACGTCACTAGCCACGCTCAGCTCCGGACTTCGGGCTTCACAGAACACACATTATTTAACTACTATCATGTTTATCAGAAGTGAGGGATTGGTGTTGCATCTAATCAACGGATGAAATTACAGCTATATTAAATTAAGTGCACTAGTAATTCTGCTAATTTAAATATGCAGCAATAAACTCCTTGTAGTTGTTCTACTGGGTAGAAGCGATAATTTTGCTTCTTATACAGAAAATTTCAGGATATTTTTTAACCTCTTGGTTTAATATTTTAAAAATTCGCAATATGAGATAAATGTTGAAAACTCATTGCAATTTCTTTTAGTGATGATGTTTTAATATAGTCTCACACTCTGTAATCTCTGTTCGAGTAATGCACTATTTATGTTTACCTATTACTAAGTACTTGTTTCTCTCTAAGCACTATGATACTATAAGTACATTAGACTATACACTCTATTATAAATACATTACGTACATTTGATGATAGAATGACTTATATGATACTGCTATAAAATTCATGGTGCAAAGTACTGTAGCTCATTTAGTAAATAACACTGGCTCCTTAATATAAATGTTTTGTATAGTTTGCTCAGTGACATATTTTCTTAAATTTTAAATGATTGTATTATGCACTGTATCGTAATATAATGTAATATGTGTCATAAGTTTTACTATATTCTATTTTTTCCATGTAAAAAGCACTATCTATCTGTCTATCTATGTTATCTATCTTTATCTGTACATAATACAAAGTACTCGGAAAGTATTCGCGAAAATGTAATGGCAGATAAAAAACACCGAAACAAGCAGATTTTGTAATGGAATGTCTGTGTCATAATACCGGCTAATGGTACAGGGCGGAGTTGAGCGGAAGACTCTTCATCTGATGAAACAGTTCAACTGGAAAAACAATTCCACTGGCGTAAACTATGATTCTCCGTGCGGGTTTTGAGTGGTATGCATTGCCACATTAACTCGAAACTCGCCGATATGAATTTTATCTCTGCGGCTGTGGTTAAACTGAAGGAGCTACTAAAAAGAAGTATAAAAAGCAATTCCCATGTAACTCCTTTAAGCAGCTGCTCCCTTTCCATTTGCAGTCCTACAGGTAAATGATGCTAATGAGGCTAATGATGTATACCATTCAAAGTTCTAACAGGGAAAGACTATTCCCGCCAGCAGAACTCTTTATCTTCTATTAAACAGCAACCTATACGACATCAGCGTATCATTTGAGCACCTACACAACACTCCATTACAAAATCTGTTCATTTCAATCCTTTCTATCTGCTTTACATTCGCACTAGGTATTTTCAGAGGACCTATATACATCACACGTATATAACTCATAGAATTGAGATATAAATGGCATATGTAACTTGGTCACGTTATATGGCATTTTTTATTTTGTTTATTACTGCTCATGTTGTTGTCCTTCGCGTATTCCAAACGCATCTTTTCCTATTTTATGTATATGGATGCTTCTGAAATTTTATAGCTGTTTCCTTTATGCATTCCTTTCTTATTTTTATTCTTGTTTTCATTTTCTTCATAATGTTTCCTCCTTCATTGCAAACACAATTATTGCATTACATTCCTGCGAGCGCACCCATTGCAGCACATTTCACTGATACTCTTAACAAGACTTTCCATTCAAACTTCTTGCTTATTTTCCTGCATCTTCTCCTACTATTTTCACTTTCTTTGACATATATGCAGTTTTCTTCTAAGGAATTTGGTAGTTTTATTTGGTTAAATTTCAACCTACATAGTCTGAAGCCCTCCATGATAATTATAATTCCATGATAAAACTAAGTGCATGGCATGTATTTCCTTGAATTGGCCTATTGATCGGTATGATGAGTATTTAATACTTACACCAGGGTTTGTCATTTTCCGTTGCTTGATACATCAGTATTCAGTGCAGATTTATAAACTGAGTTTACTTCTGAAATTTTATTTTCATTTGATAAAGAATAATTAATGAATTTGTTTAAAAATTTAGATTTAAAAATTAGGATCATACGTAGAGCATTTAAGATTAAAACTCTTAAATGCTCTATGTATGATCCTAATTTTATACAATACAATTCCTCTATATTCTACAATAATAATATATATTCTACAGTAATTCCTCTGAACGCTAAAAGCATTCAGAGGAATTATTGTTGCGTTCTACGGCTTCGTGGATTTGGAGTGATTGTTGACAACACTTGAAGAAGAATCAAAACACTTTTCGTCAGTATTACAGAAGAGAGTTCCAAAGACGTGTTACAGTCGTCGAAAAGCTACGATAAACACACTGAAACAATCAACAACACAGCCTTCAGGCTGTTAGGTTAAAACGGTGAAGACAACTTCACGGCAAAGCACTAAAGTACAGCTCCCGACTAGATCGATCGCTCTAAAGCTAATCTCTAAGCTCAAAGCACTAAACACACTCAAAACACTGTTCACGATAAACTGCTACTCCGCATACAGGCAGGGTATTTATAGCTCTTGATCTGTCCTTGAGAATATTCTGGGAAAAACCGGTAAGAATTCCTTCTAGAGTGTTTTCGCTTCGTCTATAGCATATCTCTAATTTTGTAGCCAAATATTTTCAAGTAGGTGATTTCGCGTCAAATCCGGCAACCCTGCCTCTCCTTGCCACTTTCTGGCAACCCTAAACCCGCTTGCGGAAGGTATTTTTACCGCAGTTGGACATTTCGTAATAGTATGTTCAAGTTATGCTAGCTAACTTGTTCCGCTAAATTCTGTAATAAAGATATAGTACTTTTGCTTTAGATTTGCTTGAAGATGTTTGGTTAATGCGATGAATACAGCCCACTCCATGGATCCTAATTACAAAGTGCTACTAACTTGCTTTCCGAGTTTTCGAGATGGAAGGGATACTTGCTTGTAGGCCAAGACTTGGTAGCATTTGAAATTAAATCTTTAATTAGTTTCTTCTTGAGCATTGCAAACGAAATATATACAGTGAACTTGACGAAGCTAAAACTCTCAGTTCAAAGATGATCCTATGAGGAACCATAAGTTACTGCATTTTATCAAGCTAGCCGTATAATCCTTAGCTTAAAGAGTTGGACAGGACTTTTCTTGTTGTCACGTACTCCAGCATTAATACTCAATGACTGCTGTTTTCCGTGGTTCCATCCATATGACCTGCCACGCTTATGACCCAGACTCTCCTGCCGTCCTTCAGGTAGACGCCAACTCAGGCGAAATCCGACATAAAACAACTGCAAGCTACCAGTTCCAATTAACTACTTAAATCCCTACCCACTTATCAAAATCTGCATAATCATCTGGAAGAAACTAGCCCATGACTGAGTTCTAAGTGATAGAACAATATGCAAATTATCGCAAAGATAATTATAGTAACTTTGGCAGAAGCATAAATTTTTATTTAATAATACATCTGATTATGAATAAATTGCTGCCCAGACGGGAAAATGGTTAGTGACTCTGACTGCCGTACCGAAGGGCGCGGGTTCGAATCCCGGAGAAGGCATGGATGTAGCTGCCTTTTCATAGGAAGCAACAGTAGTCTACCTACTAGGTACACTGCGAAAAAAAAAAGGACAGTTCTGTATCTCCCGTTCTACTAGGCCGATTGACGAAATTCAAATTGCGTTTTTCATGTCTCACAAGCGCGACTATGGATATGTATTAGGTTTATATGTAGCACTGTTCAAATATAGGCATTTTGATGCAAAATCGGACTTTTCTGAAATTATGCCACACTCCCAAGTTTTGTAAAAATCGCACGAGTAGTTTTTAAAAAATTAGCTCTCAAAATTTCAGCTCCTCAATTTTAATTCAATTTGGTATGTATTTATTCTCTTTTTTTATGAAACTTACTTGATTCCTTCCTACACAGTTCGAAATTAAAATTCATTCCAAATAAAATTCACCGATCTTTTACGATTTATTTTTAAAATTTGTATTTTTAAATAAGTTTTATAAATTTTTCAAAAAAAATTTGAATTATAACCTAGAAAATTTTTACCGTCATCTTAAAGTAGATGCATTTTTAAGCATATCTGGAAAAAATTAGAGCTTTTTATGCAAAATTTCCGAAGATATACGTGAATTTATATATTGGCGCATTTTGAAATTTGGCATATTTGATGAAAGCGATAATAACGAAAAAGTGGTTTACGCACTTTGTTAAAATTATTTGAAATTAGGAACGATGTGACTGTTTTCCCTCTCATCCACAATGTAAAAAGCAGGAACGATGTGATTTCCCTCCCCTGCACAATGGAAGGGAAGGAAAATAGGTTGCCACATATTAAGAAGTTCACCAAGTGAATTAGTCTTGGCTCAAACTGAAAAAAATTCGCCAAGTTAAATTTTTGAATTTCTCCGTAAATTTCGTACCAAATTTTACAAAATTTAATATTTAGACATAATTTGAGTCGTAGAATCGAAATAATGAAAAAATTGGTAATCTTTTTCAAAAAAAGTCCCATTTTGTGTGTAAATATCTATATTAAAACAAAGCTATATATAAATCTAATATATATCCTAAGTCGCGCTTCGGAGACATGGAAAACGCAATTTGAATTTCGTCAAT
>KK116037.1:141173-151333 GCA_000611955.2 Stegodyphus mimosarum
GAAAAAGTTGTTTTTTTTTTTTTTTTTTTTTTTTTTTTTTTTAAGTCCAAAGGGGCTTTGTCCCTGAAGGACTATTGTTTTCATTTTGTGATTTTGCGTCGAAAACGTTAAATGTCGGTTCACTTTTCAAACTGTTGCTATCAAATATTGCAGCCCTGTATTATATTTAAAGAAATTAAATAATGAAGAATATGCATAAATGTATGCATGTTTCTCGCATTGTGATAAAGCAACGGTACCTAGAGCCATCCAATTTTGAATGACGTAATCCTGCTGCGAATATGGGCATCTGGAAGCCCAAATTTGAAATTTAGAATTTGTTTTATTATCGATTTCATATTTTGTAAAACTTTAACGAATTTTTGATTAAAAAACTGAAGGATTTCACAGCGAGCAATGGCAAAGTTGTACAGAAAAAAGACTTTTATCTCCAGCGCGTGAGACTGTGTATAGGAAATTCTAAAGATATGCTCAGTTTAAAATTATTTTGCGATATTGTTCTGTAACTGAATTTTATGGTTTAAGTGCGAAGAACATGACATTTAATAAATAAAGGTAATACACAAAATGTTAAAAAAACGCCCCTTTGGACGTAATTTAAAATCTAAAACATTTCAGAGGTTTTTTTTTTTTTTTTTTTTTTAAGGCATTTTGACTCGGCCTTGGGAAAAAAGCCTTGGACTGCAGAATTCTCCAGGAAATGTGAAGTATGTTTTCTAGGGTTTTGTTGACATCATTTCTTCACTTGCGTTTTAGAAACAGCTTGATCAAGTTAAATTGGATTGGCATAATTAAGTTTGCGGCAGCCTGATTCCATGAAACATTAAATTATATTGATTGGTTATTTCCTTAAATGTTGTTACATATTCTGTATTTGGTTAACTATTTTTAGTAGAATTGTGATTGAAATTGTTTTATATCACAGTGCAGTGCAGCACGAGACATAATTTAAGAGAACTCTACGCTAGAAAAGTAAAAATATAGGAGCACGCGCATTTGGCAATTAATAAATGGGTGTCTCGTAATTTATATTTAAATTTTATAAATGTAGTTGACTACTGCGTTGGCTGTGAACGTGATTCTACTCTTTTGATTTCCAGAAATCTCAAGTAAACAAAAATTACCAGAACTTTCTCGTGACCGATTAAAAAGCTTCAAAAAGCCGGAGAGAAACATCTCAGTTTAGTTGTTGTTGTAGTTGTTTATTAGGTGTTGTTGTTGATTGTAGCGAATTCGCGGTGAGATCAGATTAGCTTTCTCTTTGCATTGCATTGTATTTTAACGTTTTGAGTAGTTTAAAGTATAGCTACTGATTATATTGCGCGATATTGTAATATTGTAGGAATATCTCCGAGGAAACTTCCAACGTTTTGTTATATTTCTTGCGATAAGAATAAATTTCATTAACATTTTATCAGACTTGGGCATTAAAATCTATTAAGAATCTATTAAGAATCCTTACGCAAGCAACAATATCATTATTTTGGAGCATGTAAAGATAATTTCTCTTAAAGATAATTTCGGGCAGTAGTATTTATGAATAATTTATTAATTAATTTTGATCTAATGGTTTATATTTTCTTTTACTGAAACTCATACGTAACTTTTCTCTCAAATTACAGCGAGGGATCGTGATGAACGTATCTCTTCAAGTCAAGAACACGTACATTCTTCCTATGAAATAAATGAACCCGAAGAGAAGAAACCTGAATTCACTAGAGGTGAAACAAGTAAACAATTCCAAACTGAGGAAGAAGAAAGATGCCCTGAAAATCTCTTCGAAAAAATTTCTGGTTTATCCTTACAGTCTAAAGAAAGACAAGTCTCCAGGAAAGAATACTCACTGGTTACAAGACCAGGCTATGGAATGAAGGGTCGCAATATCAATCTGATTGCAAATTACTTTATATTAAAGTTTAAAGATATAACTATTTATCATTACGATGTTGAAATAACTCAAAATACAAAAGATGGTGAGACTGCGGGACCAAGCATTATAGACCAAGGGAATACTTTAAAAGAAGATAAACAGAAAGGTGTACCTGTTGTTGAACATCAGCAGAAAAGAAATATTTGCAAAGAGAAATGTAGGAAAATTTTTGCAACTTTAGTGAAAAATAAGAGATTGCAAAAATTTTGTCCAGTTTATGATGGGCAAAAAAATGTTTTCACAAATCAAGCTTTACCTTTTCATGAAGAATTGCGTGAAAATATTGATATTGGTGAAAATAACACTTTCTGTGTAATTATAAAACCAGTTAAAAAGGAAGATGGTAGTAACATCATAAATTTGGAACCACTGATGGAATTATACCGTGGTCGTTCAAAAGAAATACCGCAAGATGCGTTGTTAGTTTTCGACACCGTTATGAATCATCGGGATCCTCCATTGATCCAATTTCAACTTCGAAATTCATTTTTCAATCCGAAGCAAAATAGTCCAAAAGATTTATTATCTGGTTTAGAAGCATGGTTTGGGTACAATCAAAGCGTTCATTTAGCACAAAAGTCTCCAGTAGTAGTTGTTAACTTAGCAGCAAAGGCATTTCACAAACCTGGTTCAGTCATAGACTACGCATGTGAAATTTTACGGACAAATGTTAGAAAACTGCCTAGGTTAGAGCAGTTCCAAATTCAAGAATTGTCAGAAGAACTACGAAATATTCGTGTTAGAGTGACACATCAAAAGCAACCGCGACAGTACACGATAAAAGGAGTAAGGAGTTTGCCTGCAAGAGAGGAAATGATGGAATTTGAAAAAAGAAAAATTTCAGTTGCTCAGTATTTTGCTCAAAAATACGAAACTCTCTGTTACCCTCAGTTACCATGCCTTCATATGGTGAGTGGCAATAACAAAACTTACATGCCCATGGAAAGTTGTCTAATAGTTGAAAGACAAGCTAAAATTGGTAAACTGAGTGCTGAAACGACATCTCGAATGATACAAGAAACCGCTAGAGAGCCGGTAGATCGCTTTCAGAAGATAATGGAATATTCTCAGACCATACAAAATGTAAGCGGACCAGTAATGAATAATTTTGGCCTTGAGATGGATAGGCATTTCATGAGATTGATTGGTCGAATAATACTTGCTCCATCTCTCGCATATTGCGGTGACTCTCCATCACGAATTGCAAAACCAGATCACAAAGGTGTCTGGAGAATAGAAACTGGAAAGAAATTCTATAAAGCAATGGAAGTCCAAAAATGGATAGTGATAAGTTTTGCTAATGAAAGGTTTTATGGGTTTGGTAAATTGCGAATGTATTCTGACACTTTAGTTGCTTCAAGCATCAAATGTGGAATAAACTTACCCCCTCCCTCTGAGATAAAGATTTTTGATCGCAAAAGCAGTACGGAGGAGGCTATATTATATGCTAAAACATCTGGCGCTGAATTTGCTATTATTGTTCTCTCTAGAAATGATAATAAGCATTCGTATGAAGAAGTTAAATATCTTGCAGATATTAAGTATAATTTGGTTACTCAATGCATGGAAGATAAAAATCTAAGAAAAATCAACGATCAAATAGCAACCAATGTTTGTTTAAAAATCAATATTAAATTGGGTGGAATAAATCATATATTTCTGCAAAAACCGCCAACATTTTCCTCATCAGTTATTGTTTTTGGTGCAGATTGTGTTCACTGGCCTCGAGGTTTTGGATATCCCTCTATAGCAGCAGTTGTTGGAAGTCTTGAAAAAACTGTATCTAGGTATGCTTTAAAATGCGTTCTACAAGAAAATAGAGATGACAGTAAGTTTTCACAAGAAATAATCACGGAAATGAAAAGCATTGTAAAAAGTATTTTTAAGGCCTTTACAGAGAACAATGGCGGGGAAAAACCCGACAAAATACTTTTCTTTCGCGATGGAGTTAGTGAAGGTCAATTTAAGTCAGCTCTTGAAGAGGAAGTAGCAGGTATTCAACAGGCCTGTTTAGAACTGTATCATAAGACTTTGCCTGTCACATATATCGTTGTTCAGAAAAGGCACCAAACTAGACTCAGACCTCAGGATCCTCTAGAAGGAGTTCGTAAATCGGGTAATGTTCCTCCTGGTACTACAGTTGATACAACTATTACTCATCCTGTCTTTTTTGATTTTTTCCTTTGTTCTCATGAAGGCATACGAGGCACCAGTAAGCCAGCACATTATACGGTACTTCATGATGATAACCGATTTACAGCAGACGATTTACAGCAGTTATGCCATTATCTGTGCTACGCATATACCCGTTGCACTCGGGGTGTTTCCATTCCAGCACCTGTATTATATGCAGATTTAGCGGCAAACAGAGCGAAAAAATATGCCGATAGATTCGTCGAGACAAAATCTGGAAAAACTCGCAAATCTTTGCCTCTAGAAGTTGTACAGGCTATAAAAAATATGCACGATATGTTCTATATATAATCAAGAATAATATATTCTGGGTATAATTGTTAAGTCATTGATATTTTATATATCAATGTCGAATATCTATTTGGGCTAAATTCATCTGAAGCACATCTGAATTTTGATGGTCGGCTTTGTTTATTATGGGAGATATACTGAGATTAAAGAGAACTTCAGTTTGGCCCAGATGTATCACATTAGATACTGATTAGTGACTTATTACAAACATAAAAATTATTGAAAAAAATTCGGAGCAAAAATAATGATGAATTTTTGTCAGTTGGACAATTTTTTTGGTCTTAAAATTGCGAACGATTTCACTGCTGTATGTTTGTTTTTAATTTGTAATTTTGAATGAATATTCGAGTACCGACAGTAAAAAATAAAACTGCTATTTTTCATTGTCACTTCATTAAAAAAAGACATGCACACTAAAAACTGTTTTTGTCAGTTCTCTAATTGACAAGTAGGTGGGGTTTTTCCCCCCAAATTCACCGTTTGTATTAAATACTGTAATCATTCAGTCTTTTCTTTTTGATAAAAACATTTTTCACTTGATGTTCTATATAACAAAAGTTTATTCTTTATGTTACTTAGAGAACAGTTTTTCAGACTTTTACATGTTACAACATACTTCATAAATAATTTCAGGGCGCAAACACAAATAATATCATGACACTCTAAGAAGAAATATTTATTATTAACGTGATTAATTTCTTCTATTTTACACTATTGATTCAATTAATAGGACTTTTCTTTGAGATATTTTTTCATTATAATGCATAAACATTCTTGCTAAACATCTATTTCAGATAAGTCTTCCTATGCTGTTATAAACACGAAATTAATAAAACAAATGGAAGGAAAATACTTATTTCATCATCTACTTTATCAGTGACTGATATTTGCTATAGTTTTTATGTCTCATCGATGAACTAAATTGTCATATTTAACTGGGTGAAACAGCGGTTAAAATTTTAGAACACTTATTTTATAAAACTGGGGTATGAGAATACAAAGATAAATTTAAATCTAAAGAAAAAATTTACTGACCATATTTAAGTAAATGAATAATAATATTTTTATGAGAAAATAAACATTTTATGTTTTAATTGAAATATGTGGTGTTTTCTTTTGTCAAAGTTAACACATGTATTATCTTCTTATTTCAGTGATATACTTAGGCTTATTTCTGTGCAGACAACTTTTCAATATTTGGGTTTATGATCAAAAGCGCTACGCTCTGTTCATGATCAAGACTTTTCAATGATTATCTCTCTAAATTCTTGATAGTTAGCATAGAAAAGAACATGTATTCACACATGTATATTGTATTTTATAGTAAAAGAATGTTTATAGCTTTTACGCCAATAGATGAAAACTATGAAAACTTTCCACAGCTACCCTGGACTGAGATAATGGAACTTCTTTTAAGGTAACCGACCTCATTCGAAGGGCTTTTTTCAAAATGTTCGTTATATTTCTGAATTTATAAGATTTTACTACAAAATTTTTATTACTACGAAAATGATAAAAAATTTCTTATTTATCGAAATTTATGCAAAAAACTGAAAATTTTAGGTCAGAATTAGCGAAGACATCAACTACTACTGACAAGAAAATAATGACTATAAAAACATGTTTTTCACTTTGTGTTATACATACAACCATAATCATACAGTGAAGTAGAATAATTAGAAAATACCGATTCATTAATAATATATCGGCAAATATGTTAGTCAACCCTTTTTAAAAAGTACATACATTATTAAAGGAAAAAATTATATAATTTAAATCTTATAAGGCTAATTTTTTAACTGTGTACATCATGTATAATAATGTACAATCTCTGTGAGCAAACTTTCAAGTGATTCCATAAGGAACTTTTAAAGTTATCATGGTTTGATGTGAATATAAATCATAAACGGAACAATTAATCAAAAATCGCATTTAAAGTTTTCAAATTAACTTTACATGTCATATATACACAATTATTGGCTTGCCAAACGAAGATATAATAAAAATATCTTGACGAACTTTCCAAACATACTTAAAGGCTTAAAATTATTTAATTAAAAATTAACATAAAGAGGGTGAAAACTGCATCTTTAATTTGACCTTTAAACTTTGACTTCCGGTGTAGCAGGCAATAACTTTCGGTTTGTCGTCTGTCAGAAAAACTGGTATATCTTTAATTTTAATCAACATGTAAAGAGAGAAAAGCTGTTTTTGATAACTAAGAATATGGCTCTCAAAAATGTTAAATAAAACTGTAGCGGAATAAAATGTAAATGTTTAGTTTGAAAGTAACTCTCAAATATTTTTAATAATTATAAATATTTAATTTCCATATTATTGTATTATCGTTTTTAGCAGCAGGAACCTTTGGAATACAATTTGTTAAAATAGCAGATGATGAGTTTTTGACTACTGAGGAGTTGGTGAATAAAATTATATTTGGTCTTGACATGGCAATCTTTTTATTTATTTATTTATTTATTTGTTGTAGTTCAGTCAAACATTCTTGGAATAGTATAAAATTTTGTCTGCATCTTATTTCGTTACATCAACTGATGATTCATAACAGGCGTAATTACATCTGGTACCTGTTTGTGTTCCACTTGTTTATTTAACGTAACTACGGAAAAAGTAACAGAAGCAACTAAGTTAATAGATGCCGAAGCGAATAAAGTAAGCATTGAAATTCCGCCATTTTGACGTGAGAAACCCGACATTTGGTTTTTCCAAGAGTAAAACTAATTTCAAATAAAAAAAAACATGAGTGAAGAGATTAGATTCAATTATTTGATATCTCCGCTTGAACGGAAGTATGTTGAAAATATATGGGACATTATCAAAGACACTAAGCTTAATAAATATTCTATGGCGAAAGAAAGACTTTTAAATGGGTTCAAAGAAAGTGAAAATAAGCGAATTCAAGGTCTGGTTACTGGATTAGACATCGGAGATTATAAACCAAGTCAACTTTTGCAGCAAATGAAAAGTCTAGCCACAGACGATTTCCGGAAAAAGAGCTATAAACTTATGGTTGGATGAGATGCCCGATTTTACGAGTATAAAGACTATTCTTATTGTCAGCAAAGAAAATTTAGAGAAATTGGCTACGATGGCTGAAAAATTCATGAGATGAAATCTGGAAAAGAAATTTGCCCTGTTTCACCAAGCGTTAATGATGCTTTATTTGCAAGAATAGCTACCTTAGAACAAAACATTGATTTAATGCAAATAAATGATCGTTCTAGACCAAGATTTAGCTATCATCACCGGAAGACATCTCTGAATCGTAGCCGTTAGAAAAGGACATTTAATACGAAAGTTAAATATATATATATATATATATTTTTCATTTTTAATTTGGCGATCGTTGTCGACCTGAGAAGACCATGGGCTTGGCGAAAGAATTTACAGCCGCAAACATCTCGGCAGAAACATCACGGACGAAAACGTCGCGGAGAAAACAAAGCAAGTCGAAAACGTCGTAGTATAAAGCATCGAGGGAGAAAATAAAGCAAAGAGAAAACATCGCAGTTCTAAAACGTCGTGGTACAAAATATCGTCGTCGAAAATAAAGCGGTTCAAAAACTTCGCAGTTTAAAAACATCGTCGTCGGAAACATCGTGGTAAAAAGTACCTATAAATCATCGCATGACGATAACATCGCAGACATGCGTTTTTGTAAATAATTGTAAATGTATATTCTCATAATGATTTGTGAGCGCAAGATAGAAAGAAGGATAATTTTTACTTTCATATTTTTATTAACTAATAAATTTTTAAAATACAGATCAAGAAATTTAAACAAAACAAGAAATAATTTTCACTATAAGCGTATCAGATTAATAAATGTGAAGAAAATAATCTCATAATTAACTTAGGAAATTTTTTTATAGATAAAGTCATGCAGTTACTTATTTTCCTTTTTCTATTCTTTTTTAGATTATACTTTTCATGAAAAATTACCAGTAAAACTTTATAAAAAATAATTTATTAACGACCTTTGTTAGTTAACTATGTCAGTTTAAAATTTTATTAAGTACTATAAGTTGCATTAATTTTCTATGCTTAAGTATCCATTCTACATTTTCAACAAATATTTATTAGCTAACAAAAAATATGAAAGTATAAACTATCCTACCTTTCTGAGATTTACTAATGAGGTTTTTAGAGGATTCAGTTTTGTCTTTCCATATTTGGATGATGTTTTGATTGCGTCAAATAATAAAGAGGAACACGAAAAGTATTTAAAATTAGTTTTTGATAGATTGCAAAAATATGGATTGAGACTTAATATATCGAAATCTGTTTTTGGAGTTAATGAATTGGAATTTTTAGGCTTTCTAATTACATCTGAGGGATCAAAACCTCTTCCTGACAAGATTAAACCTATTCTTAATATTAAATTGCCTGACACTGTTCATCAGCTACGAACCTTTCTCTGAATGGTCAATTTCTACCATCGTTTTTTGAAAACCGCCGCTAGTACTCAACTGTTTTACACAACTACCTAAAAGATGCAAAGAAAGGAGATAACTGGAAAATAACTTGGATGGATTGAGGCCATTGAGAAATTTGAAAAATGTAAACAACCTGTAGCAAATGTTGCTCTTCTCCTCTTCTCTCTTCTCCCGACCCCAGACTTACCTTTTTCGTTGTGCATAGATGCTTCGGATTCGGCAGTTGGTTCAGTTTTACAACAATTTGAAAGTGGTAATTGGAAACCAATCGGGTTTTTTTCTAAGAAACGTAATGGATTACACAGCAGAATGACAGTACATATGATCGTGAAATTCTCGCAATTTATCTTTCCATTAGAATATTTCAAGCATTTGTTAGAAGGACGAAAATTCATAGTGTATACTGACCACAAACCCTTAATCTATGCATTTCCCCAAAAACCAGATAGAACTCTCAAGGCAAATTAGTCAACTCCAATACATTTCAGAATTTATAACAGATATTAGGCACATTACAGGAGAGAAAAAGGTCGTAGCGGATACATTATCCAAAATCGAAGAAATCACCTTAATTAATTATGACGAAATTGCCGAAGAATAAGAGCGAAATGTCGTAGAATCCAAAAGATTAAACATAGAATAGCGTACAAAAAAAGTATCGGCAGTTGCCTAAAATTGATCAATCTAGCGAACGAAGGAAATGCTTGACAATTTTAGCTGGTCATAATGAACATAGGAGGCAATAAAGATACAAATCTAATGAAACTTTCGTTATAATGTGCCTTTTACACAAAATATACAACAAAAACGTAAATTTTCGTGTCAAAATCATACTGAAATATGCGAGAACAAAATTTAATACTTTTGCATTTATAATAGCTTATAGTCTATTTCTCATAGAGGAAACCAATGTCCTGGTCGTTGAAAAAATTCTGTTCGATATTTTGTGCCATTCTTGCAGGAGTATACACTTAAGTTCATCTTTATACGAAATTTTATGTTTCCTGACTTCTAGGTCCAATTTGTGCCATAAATTTTGAATTGAATTTATGTCAGGCGATTGAGGCGGTCTCTTTAACTGGCGAGTATAACTATTGCCTGATGAGGTCCCCTGTATCCTTAGGGTCATTCTCCTGTTGAAATACAAAATGATGTTTCTAAGCCACGTTTTCGGGCACTGAATATCATGTTATGGCACAACATGTCAATGTACGTAGGTGCTGTCATAATACCATCAATAAAGCACTCAAGTTACCAACTCCGTTTGCTACCATAAAGGCTCAAACTAC
>KK116037.1:157158-170481 GCA_000611955.2 Stegodyphus mimosarum
ATCTCCGATGCTGCTCAGAAATCTCAACTCACCAAAACTATGTAATGGAACAAGGATGGTCGTCAAACAACTATCGAATAAAATCATCGGAGCCGAACTAACGACTGAAAAGGACAAAGGACACGCATTATATATCCTCAGAATACCTACTGAACTGCCATTCCAGTTTCCAATCAAATTAGCCTATAGTTTTACAATTAACAAAGTACAAGCACAAACTTTAAAACATTGCGGCATAAACTTCAAAGACTCCTGCTTTTCTCACGGTCTGCTATAGGTAGCTTCCTCTCGAGCAGGTAATTCGAACAATTTGTACATATATATACCGGATAACAAAATGAAAAATGTTGTTTATAAACAAATATTGTAAACAGTTAGAAAATGTTTTCAATAAAAAATTCTACCTCTTTAAAGTTGATCCTTTTATTCCAACTACCACACAATCTTATATAATTACCTCAGCGAAGCCGGGTATGCCAGCTAGTGTTTAATAAATCAAAGCAATAAACTTCTTAATACGACTTTTTTTCAGTTAAAGTCATTATTCACTTCTTTCGATAGGTCTGATTGGGCTAACGACAGGACATTCAAAAATCGCATAGGTTAAGCTTTCAAAAATTATGTAAATTCCAAAATGGGTATTAATAGAAAATTACTTCACACATATGTGCTGTTAAAAGTAATATATCCTTTAAAGTTGCAGCTGCATCTTCCTCTTATCTTAAACACTGTTTGTTTGGTGAAATATGGAGATACGTTTTTCCCAAGCAGAGTGAATTTTTATAAATGAGTGTTACTTCACAATACATTCTTTTAGAAAAAATTGTTTGACCGTTTAAAGACCCTCCCAAATGCTCATGAAGCTAACGAAGACAACGATTTTCCATTTGGTAACCTTATTTCGAAAAACTGGAAGCGTCTACCATAAGAAAGGAAGTGACTGCTTGCCTCTTCTTAGTCAACAAAAAAATGGGCGAAGTCAAAAATAAAATGTTACAGTCAACAGTTTTAGACAGATGACATAGCAATCAAATTTGTGCGACGCAAAGTTTAAATCTTGCATCAAACAAACTGTTTTCAAAGCTAACAGTATAAACTGTAATTGATATAATATATATATAATTACTTTTGAATTAATATAATTACTTTTGAAACACCTACAGTCTTTTTCCTCTTTCTTCCTTTCCTCCTCCCCAGACTTGCGCGTATACATATGTGTAATTCATTAGTCAATTTTTACATTTTTTGTGAGATAATGCATTTTTTATAATGCATCGAATACAGTGAACGTCTGAATATAAGAAGCCAAATTTTCCAGCCTTTGAAATTTGTTATACCGGAGTTTGCATGTGAGAATAATTACACTGAATTCGCTTAATTTTACTTATATTCACCAATTTACTTTAATTTTTCATTGACAAATTTTATTTAAATTCTGTCATTGTTAATACCCTACTATTTTAGTTTTAATCACATATGACCAGAAATATCCCAGTTAAAAATCATTTTTATTCTATTTTTAACGTAATTATATAAAACGAGTTTGTTTAAAAGGTTTTGCCCTACGAGCGACCGAGCGCTTAAGTCGCTGAACATTGGTAGTTCGGATCCGGGCTCGATTTTAAGAAAATGGGTTGGCTGCATAAACGTTTTCGTGATTTTTCCCATGTGCAACGTGTGTACGAATCACTTCCCCTTAGAAAATTCTCCACGAAGGCATCCATCCCCTTAAGAAGATGGCTCTTCTGTACTTTGCCATAATTAAATAAAACAAGCCGAACTGAAAATTTTTGTTTTCATATATTTGTTATAAACTCGAATAAAAAGATACCGAAGTAGCAAAAATATTAAAGACCGCAGTAAATCTAGATGCTGTGTAGGACTCCAACTCTATGGAATCAATTGTAAAAGTATTTTTGCGTGTATGTAGGAAAGCAGTGACTTAGTGGAAAGAAAATTAAGCCAAACATATCAATGAAGTATTTTAATCTTTTGTAATGACCTAATCTTTTATATTGATCTATTCTTTTGACTATTACTTTCTTGTTTGTACACAAAAAGTGCATGTTTTAATATTTATTTAACATTATTAGTCCAAAGGGGCAATTTGCTCAGAAGGGCTATTAATTTCATTTTGGCATTTTGCTACGTCCACTATAAAACAGCGTTTCACTTTTCAAATTGTTACCACTAAAAATTAAAGCCCTGCATTATACAGGGTGTTTATAAAATTCCGGACCCATTTTGATGTTTAATGACTCATAAAATAATGAAGATATAAACAAACTTATGGCATTTATTGATGGAATAACTTATATATTTTCCTTTTCAGGTTTGAATATCTTTACTTTTGTAAATATCGTCTGCGCGTGTGGTTAATTTCAGATAAATTCATTTTCCATTCTAAATATCTGTACTTTTCTAAATATCGTCTGCTTATTAATTGCATTTTTCTCTCTTTTGTTTTTGGCAACTATTGCCTATTATTATAGGCCTAGGAGGATGGCCTTTGCAACAGATATGCTAAGGAGGATAGAAGATGATGCTGAATTTCTGAAGCGCATAATGTTCTCCTACGAAGCATCCTTTCATCTTTCTGGCATAGTTAATCGCTATAATGTGCGCATATGGGGAGCTGAAAACCCCCATGAATACCGTGAGGCACAAAGGGATTCCCCAAAGGTTAATGTGTGGTGTGGACTAATGCAGACCTAGTCATTGGGCCTTTCTTTTTTACAGAAAAGACGGTCTCGTCAGTCGTATACTTAGACATGTTGGAAAACTTCGTATTTCCACAACTAGAAGAGCTTCAGCCACGCGACGTTTTGCAACAAGATGGTGCACCACCTCATTGGGGTACCATCGTTCGTAGTTCTTTGAATGGCCATTTTACAGAAAGATGGATTGGGCGAGGAGGTCTAATTCCTTGTCACCTTCCTAAATGTCACCTGATATAACGCCGCTGGACTTTTTCCTTTCGAGATTTGCAAAGGACAACTTTTACTGGAGGAGAGTGTCGAACACTGATGACCTAAAAGACAGAATTACAACCGCAATAGCCTCTGTGGATGCCGACATGCTTTCCGGTATCTGGCGTGAAATTGAATATTGACTTGATATTCTCCGTGCGACGAAGGGGGCACACGTGGAAGTTCATTGACAAGGGTCATGAAACTTTTTGAGTCTATCTAACCATTTATGTTATTAATTTTAATCTATCTTTATTATTTTATGAGTTATTAAACATCAAAATGGGTCCGGGACTTTATAAACACCCTGTATTTAAAAAAATTAAATAATGAAGAATCTGCATAAATATATGTATGTTTCTTGCACTGTGAAAAAACAACGGTACCTAGAAACAGCAAATTCTAAATAACAAGTTCTTCCACTTGAATATGGGCATTTTGAAGCCCAAATTTGGAATATGGAATTTTTTTTATTATCTCTTTCATATTTTACAAAACTTTAACGAATTTTTGGTTAACAAACTCAACGATTTCAAAGAGAGCAATGGCAACATTGTACAGAAAAAACATTTTTATCTCCAGCGCGTGAGACTGCGTATCGAAATTCTAAAGATATGCTCTTTTTAAATATTTTGTGATACTGCCGTTGAATTAAAGGCCATCAGATTTTTTTTTTTATTAATTTTTTCCTCGTTCATTAATCTTGCAATTTTTATGCAAATTTTTGTTGCATTATATGATTATGCACAGCATTTAATACTGGTCTTTAAACTACTTTGAGGAATTTTATAACTCAAATTTGAAGCAAGACTGATCTCATCTAATAAACCTGACCAATTAACTCGGGAAGAAAGCGGAACTCTGGTTCTTATCATTATCAAAAAAGAAATAGAAAAAAATCGAGAAAACAGGCTTGTGATTCTTTTTTTTTCGCTTCTCAACATTCAATCGCTTTCTTTTGTTGTACCAAGTAATACAACAGCATGATCTTTTCGCTTTCTTATTATTCATAAGTGCGTTAACAAATAAGCATCGCATAATATCACAATTGAATTAAACGGGTTTCTTGAATCACAAAGCAAACTAAGTGTTTTCAGTTACAGGAATCCTAATGATATGAATTCAGCACAAGCAGAACGACAAGAATGCTCCTTTGTGCCTCACACCTTTCAGAGCCATTAGTCACAACGTCTTTTTACAAGATATAATTGAATAACAAAACAATGCATTAACAGAGTTTAGTTGCAGGATTGGGGCCGGTCTTTTTCATCATTGTTTTTAAAAGAAGGTAAGTTACGATACAGTTTCAGTAGTAAGGTATAAAAAGAACACAAAGCTGGACTTTTCTTAACTGCAATAAAAATTTATTTTACCAGGCGAGGTAGAATTAACGCCCTTTTGATCCCCCATGAATTGGTACCACACAACATTGTTTACTACAGGATCAGAATTGTACGGATGTCTTGCAGAATATCATAAGCATGCTGCAGAGATCATTGTTTGGAGTTTTGGATGAAATACTGAAGATGCCATCTATTTATCACGACTTACACATATATCCTTCTAGCAACACTCAACAAGCCTTGTGACATAAATCGACGGCAGTATCAGCGAATTTGCGAAGATTAGGATAAGGTTGCTATCGATGGGCCGGCTCCTTCGTTGAGCCACCTGCATTATTTTCTAATTATTGATAGTAGGGTTTACCTGCTGACTATTTAGTATACTACAGGAAGCTTGAAAACCGCCATCTTGATCCACGCTTATACAAGGTTTCTTTACAGGAAAATAAGATTTTTGTGCTTTTCTTCTAATTTATCAATGTAAGGAAAATGTAAATATCACCGAGACTTTAAAAGTGTTTTAGTTATTACTGATATTATTTAAAACTGTGTTCAGTCAGCTTTATTTGGCTGTATGAACAATGGTTATTTGCTTTGTCATAACAGAAAACACAGACGTATTACATATCGACTGCTAGTTGTCTTCAATGAGCCAGCCTGAGTTGTTATGAATGGGCTGGTGGCCCAACCATCGAAATCATATCGAAGCTAATATTTTGTAACTTTTTCAAGACGAAGCATAAAATATCACGATGTCTGATTTAGCAAAACGCTATTAACGCTTAGTATAAATGCTGCTTTAGTAAACTAAAATCTACAATTATATAATGATCTCATTTTCTTTGTTATAAAAATGATTAAAAGCCATTAATCTAATTTTAATCTAAACCGGAATATTCATAATTCGTGTGTAAAATGAATATTTTATTGAAATTATAGTTATGATTTTCATTACTTCTCGCATAATTTATGCCTATTTGTAGTTTTAAAATTGCATCTGCACAATAAATAGAGAAAGAAACGTGCGTAGCGTAGGAATTAAATCAGAAAATTAACGTAATTCTTACTGTTGTTCTCAGCAAGAACTTTTGGCAATTCACGATTGTTAGAGCCTTTATAAATGTTTTGCCAACAGAAGCCAGACATTAAATTTATGATATACGCTATATATTTTTGCGACTTGATAGTAGCTTTGTGCTTTTTGTCGTACATCTCTGATTTTGAAGTCAACCTGTATCAAATCGTGACGTAGCTGTGAAAATACGACTTCCAAAGACCAAAGATTGAACGAGAAGAAGTTAAAAGCTAAACTTGCATTGCTTTCAGTAAATAGGCCTATCAATTCCAACGAGGATTCATGGTTCTGTGTTATCTGTTGTGATGACTTCAAGGAATACATGATTTACAGTCTATTATGGGAAGTGTGTGTTCATGAGAAGTATGCTGGTGTGGAAAGGAAATCAAAATGTATTATTGCGAAAAATGCAACTGAACTCATCCAGAATGAGTAATTGATGCAGTAATTTGTGTAAGATTTATAGCCTAATATTAGTAATAGTCTTAATAATTATTTTATGCTACTTGAAAGTTTTTAAGTTACGGTTACTATTCTTTTCATACTAGTCTAACTACAAATTACCCTCAAATTCTCATTTTCGTTAAACTGTTTCTAATAAACGAAATACAATGTTATTTCTTAAATTCTCGCATTAGGTTTATTTTATTATAATTTATTATATAATAATATATTTATTAAATAATATTCTCGCATTTTCGCATTAGACTTATTTTATTATAATAAGTTCAGACTAAATTAAAATCCAATTCCTGATGCCTCGTGAAATAATGCAAAGCTATAAGTATTGTTACGTGTGTACGGGTTCGTGATAGATTGTATGCACAAGTCCGATAAAAAGTTAATAAAAATTTATTCTAATCACAAGAGATATAACCAAACGTTGGATTATTCCTCAAAGATATTCGTAAAATATCACAATATTACGCAATATAAACAGTAGTTATATTTTAAATTACTAAAACGTTAAATAAAATGCAATCCAAAGACCAAAGAAAGCTATTCCGATCTCACAGCGAATTGGCTACAATCAACAACAACAGCTCACTAAAACAGCAACTGAGATGAGACGTTTCTTTCCGGCTTTTACAGCTTTTTAAATGAGCCGCGCGATTCTAGACCTCGAGATTTCTAGCAATTTCTGGAAAGCAAAAAGAGTAGAATTACGGTTACGGCTAATATATTATCAATTACATTTATTTAAATTAAATATTAATTACCGAGATAAACTTTTATTCAACGTTAAATGCCCGTGCTCTTGTATTTTTACTTTTCCGGCGTAACTTTCTCTTAAAATATGTCGCACGCTGCATTGCACTAGGAAATAAAACGATTTTAATTATAATTCTATGAAAAATGTTTAACTAAATACAAAATTCGTAACACTGCCCCCCCTTCCCAAGGACTGCACGTCGCGGGCAGTAGAATGCCGCCACGAGAAGCCATATTTACAACTACAGCATCAATTCAGTAATACACATTACATTGCAATAACAAACAACATAAACAATAATTGCAATAAGTAACTTAACGAATCAAAACAAATACAAATCAATAAATGAGTGCAAAAATTTACAAATTTAAAAACAAAAAGGAGCATGGTCTTATACTATTTACATTATATACAGTACGTACTATCGCCATAGTAAGGAGCTAACCTGTCGTAATAAAAGACTTTAGGCTTAGAGTTCGATGACTGACGGATCCGAACCACGACGTCGTTCAGCCTGTTTAGGACTGTATATGAACCATCCCAAGGTGACTAGAATTTAGGACGGAGTCCTTTCCGTCGAGTCGGATTCCACAACCATATCTTGTCTCCTTCATTGAATCGATGTACAGAAGCTCTTGTGTTATACCGGGTCTTCTAAGTCACCAAGTTGACTCGCTCTCGCGCAAAATTGTGCATCACTTCAAACCGGGCTGGAGGTCTTGGATGTATTCCTCAGGCGATGAAGGCGCATCCGGAGGGCGACCAAGCAAAAGATAACATGGCAGACGAAGGCCACGCCCGAAGAGCATCTGGGATGAAGAATAGCCGACGTCTGGGATGAAGAATAGCCGATATTCTCCTGTTTCTCTAATATTCTCCTGCCCATATTCTCCTGTTTCCTGATTTCGGCAGCTTTCTGAGCAGGGTCTTTCTGATAAGGAGTCGACGTTTCCAGGTGAGGATCCCTTCTGATGAGGGATAGTTATGTCCTCTGATGCTTAAAGCAGTTTGTTGTCTTTGAAGTCCAAGGAAAAATTTTATTTCCTTAAAAAGTTCAATTCGAGTACAAAACGATCTGTAATATCTGCCACATATGCCGTGTGATAGTGAGCGCACTTCCAAATGTGATGCTTATGTTTCCATACGTCGATTTTTATCACCAGACGCTGTCTGGAAGGTAACTAAGGATGGGGTCCAAATCAGTTTATTTTTGAATTGTTGAGCTAAAGCTTTCCAAATGATGGTAACATTAGCTCCTGTGTCAATGGTCATAGTGCAAGGAGCTCCATCGATATGCCCATTGATGAATAGTCCATTACTGCAGAAATCTTGAGCTCTTTAAAATGGAGTTTTTCACTAGCGTTCAAACTTCGTTCCGCGATATGGTCATTAATTTGTTTCCTGCGTCGTTGCTGGGAAATGATCTTATTTTCCATTCCCTGGGGTATTCTGCAGTTCCTTTGTGCGTAGCCTTCAGCTCTCCAGTTTCAGCACTTTATAATTGGTTTCTTTTCACTATTTCCGTCTCATGTCATTTCATTGTCTGTTTAAATCTCACGTCTTATTTTCCATGCTATGGGGGGGGGGTTCTGCAGTTTCTTCGTATGTGCCCTTCAGCACCGCAGTTCCAGCACTTTAGGATAGTTTTTCTTTCCCTCCTATTCCATCTCAAACGTCTTAAAAACTTTGATCATTTGCATGTTCGATCAAGATGTTTTTGCAGACCAAATTTCGTCGCGATCGCAAAAGTCCATCTTGGTGTTTCTAGTTTTCTGCAAAAGAGTGTATATATATACCCACTCTGTTACTCGGCTTAGTGAACTCAGTTTTTTAATTCTTATATGATGTTGGTAAATTGGGCATTTTTTTGCTTTAAAAATGATTGAATTATCTTCCTGTTGTTCTTATCTTCCGGTTAAGGTTTTTATGACTTTAGTTAATATGCATGCAATAGTTGTAGCATTATCAAGAATTAAAGGTTAAGGTTTTTATGCCTTTAGTTAATGTGCATGCAATAGTTCTAGAGTTATCAACAATTAAAAGTTGTTAAAGTGCTACTAAGCTTAATGAACCCGCCGTTTGTTTACATTTGAAACTCTTAACGGAATAGCGAATTAAGTCAGTTTTTGCACAAACTTCAGTGTCTTTTTCCAAGGGAGACCAAAAATAAACTTTCAGTTCTGTGCACTGAAAGAAACATGTCTTCCCGCCCGCTGACTAAATTGCATGTTTTGCGTAGAAACTCTAATTTTACGTATAAAAATTGTTTTTTAACTGTGTTTGGTGTTTTTCTGTATTTTACAATTTTTAATTAGAAGATCCAACGCTATGAACTTCGACTTTTACAGTTTTGAAGATGATTTAAATTTTTATGCATTTTTTCCTTTGGCGCGAATTGAGAACCGAATTAACTGAGCGAGAAATATATTTCTAACGAAATTCGAGGAAATAAGTTTAAATGAAATGCAGCAAAAATGTGTACAATTTAATAGGCCGTACAAGTAAGTCATGTAGTGTCCACATCAGATTTTTTTAAGAATAGATGCT
Source organism: Stegodyphus mimosarum (assembly GCA_000611955.2). Classification (NCBI taxonomy): domain Eukaryota; kingdom Metazoa; phylum Arthropoda; class Arachnida; order Araneae; family Eresidae; genus Stegodyphus; species Stegodyphus mimosarum. The sequence goes on from KK116037.1 coordinate 166,306, forward strand.
CAACATACAGCATTTTCATACGTAATTTTTCCATTGTTATCAAGAGAAGAAAAAAAATCTTCACATTCTTTTGACAAAAGTGAAAAATAAACTAGCAGCACTTTGGAAACAATCCCCGAATATCTTCCTTAGGTGCTAGTCTATGAAGGCTCTTTTAGCTCCGGGGGTTAACAGCGGGTGTTCTCCATAGCACTAGAGTCTCAATTAGAAATCACTTGTAAGGATTTCGAAAGAGGAAATTAGTTTGGCAACGACTTAAAGGTAGCATCCACAGAAAAAATGACTTACTCATTAACGTAAATTTACTTCGCCATGTTAACTGAGAGAATCAGAATTGTAAAAGTCGAAGTTGATAGCGTTGGATCTTATACTGATAGTTATACCAAATACTATTTTTTAATACTGAATATAGCTCCGAAAGTAAATAAGATTTACCTAGAACTTGACATATATACATTTTTTATTATTATTTAAAGAAAGAGAAATCCTCGCGCACCACAAAGTATCACACGAGGCAATGAACATTCAGGACCTTTTTGCAACAAATGTTCTTGTGCGTTTAAGTGTAAATGATATGGTTGATATCACGCCAAATTCGCTGATTTGTAGTTTCTACTTTTTCCATTTAGATGCATTGACTAGACTGCTTTTCTCTATTTTATATTATGCTAGACGCTATGCGTCCAGCCTCGTCTGGCTTTTAAACGTACCGGAAAAATGCCTAAAAGACACACCTGAGACCGATAGCCCAGTAAGTTTTTCCAACTACTTTTTCTTTGTTAAGAATAAAACCTTCCCTTGCATACGGCCCTTATGTACTACCAGAAAAACATATACATCTTGAATTTTTAGCAAACTGATTGCATGAGATGTGTATTAAACATTTGTTAAAACATAATTTATATTCCCCTTCTTAACCACCACCATAACTACATAAAACTTTATATAAAAATTCTGCAATAATATAAATAACTCCATGCCCTTTCTGATGAGTCAAAACTTTTTAAACATTTTCTTAGTTGATAGTTTGAGTGATTCTTTTTCTGAAATTTTGAAATGTTATGATACTTTAGGTAATCTTCTGAGAAAATGTGTTAGCAGTCATATCGCAGCAGTTTAACTTGTTATATATATATAATGACAATGAAATAAGCAATATCCCTTAATGCAAATATTACTTATCCTAATAAATAAATTAACCGATTTCCCTTTGCAAAATCTTAAGAACTCAAATAGTATAAACAGATTAAAAGCTTTATTTCCTAAAAAAAAATCATGCGAAACTTTTCTATACTTAAAATTGTATCTAATTAAAACATAATATAAAAAAAAATAATAAAGAAATATAAAAAAAAAAAATCTGAAAGGTTTCAGATTTTAGATTACGTCCAAAGGGGCGTTTATTTAACATTTTGTGTGTTACCTTTATTTGACCACGTTCTTCGCACTTAAACCATAAAATTCAGTTCAACAGCAATATCGCAAAATAATTTTAAATTGAGCATATCTTTAGAAATTTCGGTACACGCTCTCACGCACTGGAGATAAAAATGTTTTTCTGTACAACGTTGGTATTGCTGGCTTTGAAATCTTTGAGTTTGTTAATGAAAAATTCGTTAAAGTTTTAGAGAATATTGTTACGAATTTCACATTTATTTGGCTATTTATTTAGAACTGTAATTAAAATTCCTTTTTATTTTCCCGTGCAACGCACGCAGACGATTTTTGAAGAGAAAGCTACGTCAAAAAAAAAACATGCATACATTTATGCAGATTTTTCATTTTTTTAAATTTAATGCAGAGCGATAACATTTAGAGGCAACAATTTGAAAAGTGATACGCCGTTTTTGTGTTTCCGACGCAAAATCGCAAAACGAAAGTAATAGTCCTTCGGGACTAAATCCCTTTGGACTAATTACAATGAAATAAGGAATATCCCTTAATATAAATATTAATTATCCTAATGAATTAATTAAACAATTTACTTTTGCAAAAAGAAACAATTTTTCAATTTCTTAAAAAAAGTGACATAAGAAATACGATGTAAAACGTTGCCAAACCAACATTTCTAAAAGAATGAAACTATTCAAAATGATGCGATTTCATCAAAAATCTATCAGCAACAATAAGAATGAAAAAGTGTTGCCAAAACCATATTTTAAAATATGTGATATGTGAGAAGTGTATTCGGAAGCTTAATTTAAAATTTTTTTTAAAAATAGAAAATATTATTATTTTTCCAAAATTCCTTTTGTAAAAGGAGTCGGAAGGTTTAAAGTTTAACGTGTCCAAAAATAATAGGAAAATAAACTGTGCACTTTTTAAAAAAAACTTAAAAAAAAAATCCGTTGCAAAGGTGTTAAGCTCACTTTGCTAAATAAATTCGTATTTAATGGATTTATTGAAATACGAAATTTATTTTAAGTTCGTAAAATAGCTAAGTGCCTGCGTTTCACGACGATGTGAAAATGAATGTATAGAGTAATATCTCGCTTTCCTATAACCCATTATGTCTCAAAATGACGCGATTTCGTCAAAAAACATAAAATAAAAAATAATCTAATTCGAATTTCGAAAACATCGCTTCGAGGTGCACTGGCTTTTATCTAGCTACACCTATGTACCAAATTTCGTAGCCCTGGGTCAATTAGCTTACGCGCAGCACGAACGAAAGACACGCACACACAGACAGACAGACTCTTTCTTTTATTATATGTAGAGACTAGAAAATGAAGATGAGTTTAAAAAAATATTATTGTTGTGTGCGTACGGGTTCGTTATGGATTGAATGCACAAGTCGTTAAAAAGTTAACAAAAATTTATTCTTTCCACAAGAAATAAATCAAAATGCTGAAATATTTCTTCAGAGATATTCTTACAATATCTGTGTGTGTGTGTGCGTGTGCGGGCGCGTGTGCGTGCGTGTGTGTGTGTGTGTGTCTGTGTCTGTGTGTGTGTGTTTCGTTCGTGTTGCGAGTAAGCTAATAGACCCAGGCCCACGAAATTTGGTACATAGGTGTACCTACACAAGAGCCAGTGCGCCTCGAAGCGATTTTTTCGAAATTCGAATTAGAATTTTTTTTTATTTTATGTTTTGTGACCAAATCGCGTCATTTTGAGGCATAATGGGCTAAAGGAAAGCGAGATTTCACTCTATACATTTCATTTTTACATCGTCGTGAAGCGTAGACACTTAGCTATTTTACGAACTTAAAATAAATTTCGTATTTCAATAAATCGATTAAATACGAATTTATTTAAGGTGAGCTTAACACCTTTTCAGCGGAATTTTTTTTTAAAAACTTATTTTAAAAAATGTGCTGTTTATTTTCCTTTGATTTTTGGACACGTTGAACTTTAATCCTTTCGACTCCTTTTAAAAAAAGAATTTTGGAAAAATAATAATATTTTGTATTTTTTTAAATTTTTTAAATGAAGCTTCCGAATACACTTCTCACATCTCAGATATTTTAAAATGTAGTTTTGGCAACAATTTTCCTTTCTTATTGTTCTTGATAGATTTTTGATGAAAATGCATCATTTTGAATAGTTTCATTCTTTTGAAAATTTAGGTTTGGCAACAATTTTTCATCGTATTCCTTATGTTACTGTTTTCAAGAGACTGAAAAGTTTGTTTAAGAAATTAAAAAGTTGTTTCTTTTTGCAACGGTAAATTGTTTAATTGCTTTATTAGGATAATTAACATTTGTATCAAGGGATATTCCTTATTTCATTGTAATATTATGTTTTAATTATATATAATTTTAATTATAAACAAGTTTTGCATGATATTTCTTAATCTGTTTATATCATTTACCTCAAAGCGAGTTTTTCGAAATTAGAATAAGATTTTTTTTTTTTTTAAATTTTATGTTTTCTGACGAAATTGCGTCATTTTAAGACATAATGGTTTATAGCAAAGGGAGATTTCACTCTATTGAACAGTTTAAGAAATTGAAAGATTGTTTCTTTTTGCAAAGGTAAATTGTTTAATTAATTTATAGATCTATATTTAAAAGGACGAGTCTTTCTGCAACAGATGTGTAGGTGTCTTTCGTTCGTACTGGGCGTAAGCTAATAGACCCAGGCCTATGAAATCTGGTACACAGGATGCATCTAGACAAGAGCCAGTGCACATCAATTTTTCAAAATTCGAATGAGTTTTTTTTTTTTTTA
>KK116037.1:177493-196085 GCA_000611955.2 Stegodyphus mimosarum
CCTGACCTATTTTCCTCGCTGCTTCTAATTCTATTAGGTGCAATGAATTTTATAACTCTGAAAGCTTAACCTGATAAATTTCATAGCAAACGTCTTCCCACGAGTATAGTTTTCAGACTTTTTCGATGTGTAACTTAAATACGAGGCAGTAACCTTAGAATAATCTATATATAGAAATATTCTACATATCGGTATATATATTGAAAGCATTCCCGCCTAAAGCCGATAGCCTGGAGTGCTTTAATATAATCGAAATCAACAAATTAAACTCAAATATTAACAAAAATTAACTCAAATATTTGCGTACATTTATCAGTCAAATGAATTTTTATTGTTCAGATAAGAGCTTGAATGGAACTGCAACTCCGATAAGGCTGTTTATATATTATATGCTAACTAACTATAAATTCAGTGTGATGACAGAACATTTGAAACATAATACTTTTTATGGTACCGTTCTCATCGTATCTCTATGACATTATCACAGATCTAAAATTAATAAAATGATGCTCCATTGTTTATCTTTCCTTTTAGCTTGCTTCAATGTCTTAAATTTCGTGAGTACGATAGGTGTTTGAGATTAGTTTTTATTCGCAGCAACAAATTTTGCACATGGGCTAACTGCTCTCTTTGACGTTTTATTTAATTTATCTTTAAATAAACAGTACTATAATATTCATTTGCTTCTCTTTCTTCACATCTCAGTTTTTCCGAAGCGTTATTTTTTAAAATTTCCTAAGCGAGACTATGTTTTTTAATATGTAATATATATATATATATTATATCAGTACTAGAATCATATTAGAATACACTACTTTACAATTAGTTGAAACGGTTTGTCTTAATTCTTTCACGCTCGTTTTCAAGTCCAAAGTTTGAAGCCTCCTTTTTACTTCCTTGTACGAAGTAAAGGGAGGTTTGAAATCACGAAAAATGCCGAGTATCATATTTCAAAGAAAATATCCATTTTGACCGCTTCGAATTCAATTTAAAGATGCTTTTAAGGACAGAATAACGAACTCTTTTTCCCCAAGCGAACTATAAAAGTGATTTAAAATGGATTCAGAAGAGATTTTTTTTGTAGCGTCTGTACGTACGTATGTATGTATGTATCTCGCATAACTCAAAAACAAGTAACCTCAGAGCGTTGAAATTTTGTATATAGGACCGCTATAACATGTAGTTGTGCAACTCCCTTTCTGGTTGCAATCAACCTCACCAAAAGTGTATAAATATATACATGTACCCCCTCTGTCGCGGCTCCGAGAGCTCATTTTTTTTTATTCTTACATGTTAGTAAATCGCGCGTTTTTTGCCTTAAAAATGTTTGAATTATGTTGTTCCTACCTTCCGGTTAAGGTTTTTATGCCTTTAGTTAATCTGTATAATACACTCACGTTTGTGAAAATTGCAACACCATGAAGGACTTACGCGAGTGAGCTGAAATTTTCAGGAAATGCAAAGTAGCGCATGATATGTAAATGATTAGAATTGCAAATCCGTAGCGCATGCGTATGCTGAGCAGCGCCCTCTAAACGGCTGATGGATCCGAATAAATAGACGGCTGTAGCGAGGCGTGTATGGTTATCGGTGGTTATCTGCTAGTGGTAAACGTTAACTCAATCTGTACTTATGCCTCGTCGACGAAAGAGAGCGAGATTTGAACAACTTACAGAGTTTGAACGAGGGAGAATCATCGGCCTTCGTGAAGCTGGATTGTCGTATCGTGCAGTAGCCTCTCGTGTGCAGCGTAACAGCAGCACAGTGATGCGCGTTTGGAAGCAGTGGACGGACGAGTGTCGGACAACTCGGAAATCCGGGAGTGGACCCCGAAATGTGACGTCAGCTCGCGATGATAGACACCTGGTCCGCATGGCGCGGACGGACCGTACAGCTTCCTCTAGACAATTGGCAGCACTGTGGTCAATAGCTACAGGTGTTTCATTGTGTGCTTCATCAATTCGTAGACGTCTGCTGCAGTGTGGACTGCGCGCACGGACTCCTTTATACAGGATCCCCCTAACGCACGACCATCGCCGCCTGCGGCTACAATGGGCCAATCAGCATAGAGACTGGCGTGCTGATTGGCAGCATGTCGTGTTTTCTGACGAATCCCGCTTTAATTTGTGGTACCATGATGGCCGCATTCGTGTCAGACGCTATGCCGGTGAACGCCACCTTCCGGAGTGCATTATCGAACGCCACAGTGGACGAACACCCGGAGTTATGGTCTGGGGCGCCATAGCATATCATAGACGATCTCAATTGCTACGAATTGTGGGCAATCTGAACAGCAACCGGTATATCCGTGAAGTTCTACAGCCCGAAGCTGTTCCCTTCCTTCAAAGCTTGCCAGGCGCTGTATTTCAACAGGACAATGCCCGCCCTCATACTGCTCGGATTGTTAAATCCTTCTTTGCAGCGCAGCAGGTACAGCTTCTTCCTTGGCCTGCGTGTTCCCCGGATATGTCGCCAATTGAACATGTGTGGGATGTCATTGGTCGGCGTCTTGCTCGTGATCCTCGTCCTGTTGCGTCTGCAGACGAACTTTGGGTACGCGTACAAACGATATGGAATGCTCTTCCTCAGTCAGACATTCAAACTTTGTTTGACTCCATGCCACGTCTTGTAGCAGCACTTATTGCGGCGCGTGGTGGCCACACAAAATACTGATTCTGATCTCTTGTTCTTGTTTGTTTGCTTTGAACATTTAATCATTTATTTGTACCACTACCACTCAACTGTGTATTAAATTGCACTCAATTATGACGATTCCTTCTTGGTGTTGCAATTTTCACAAACGTGAGTGTAGTTGTAGAATTATCAACGATTTAAAAGTTGTTTAAGTGCGGCTAAGCCTAATTATTTTTTACCATAGCAGCCATATTTGTTTACATTTGAAACTTAGCAGAATAGTGGATTTGTTGCCAATCTAGAAAAACTAAGCTTCGCAACAACAAAGCTAGTGTCTTCTTTTATTATTGCGAATTAAATCGTGCTTAATCTATTCTGGAATTTGTTTTATAAGGTATTTCTCCCGCCTTCTTCGCATGCCTTCGTGGTGTAGTGGTCTGTATGCTCGACGCGTAACCGAGAGGTCCGTGGTTCGATTCCCGGCGAAGGCGTTGCTCATTTTTCATGTCTCTTGCTTCGAAATAACCTAATGTCTCTACAGTTTGAGGAAATAAGTGTTTAAGATTTATTGCCTAATTTTTAATATAGATATTTTGAGTTTTTATGCATTTTTGCCTTGTCACGAAGTGAGAACTGAATTAATTGAATGAGAAATACTGGAACTATGAAAACTAAGAAAAACTGTTTATTTTTTGTTTTTGCTTGTTTGTTTAATTTCTTTTATACATCGTTTTACATTTATTATAGTCTTTGAACAGAACATGTGGCAACGATTAGATAAATCTTCAGATGATATACATAATTTTTGTGCATTCTGAGTCAAAAATGAATGAGATGTAACGCTGTTAAGTGGACCTAGAGCCAGAGTTTCGCTATGGTAAATTAATATAGTTAATTTTAAAGAGTGCATTTATTTATTCTGGTTTATGCGCTATAGACAAAGAAGATTTAATTCAATTCAATAAGCTTAAATTAAATGCAGGAAAAAGGGCGTTTAATTTAATATTCCGTACAAGGAAGTCATGGGGTGTACACATCAGACTTTCCATTTATTTGATGCAAAACATTTCATTTTATTGTTTCATTATAAGCAATAGAACAATTCAAAAAAGAAAGAAAAAAGAGAGAGAGAAAGAAATTATGTCTTACTTTAAATGTTTATTTTTAGTCTTGATCAAGAATGAGATAGATTAATGTGTCGATTCGCTTAAGCAGTTCAACAATATGCTCGACTGCTCTAGAATTAACCATAAACGAATCTAACCATATAACTATGTAGCACATATGTAAAAACAAAGCAAAACCTCCAACCATGCGCCTCATTTACTGGCAAAGTTTACTCAAAAAGTGAAGCAAATGATTAATAATACACTAAATTTCACTTTAAACATTTTTGTTTGTTCTTCTAATGTTATTCCAATAGGCTTTTGTGCTTTAGGTATGCTGGAAAAGAATTTGTATCGCCATTCACTCAATTAGTGAACTTTGGATGGTTTGTTATGGTGAAGTAAGAGCATAATCAGAGTTGTAGTTGAAATTTTAATGAAATGTGGTAAAGAATTACTAATGTCCGCAGCATGATGCTTTCTCAGCTAATTTAGTGTACGCAACTCAGTACGTTAGAGTAAATAAGCATAAATTAGTTTCAATACATAAGTTCTTATGTAATACTCAGCACATTTAGAATAAATTAATATTATTAATTCTTCTCGGAGTTCAACTGGATTGTCTATAACGTAGACTTCTTTTCATACTACTTTGAAGTGTTCTCTGAGTACAACTAGAATTTTTATAACACATAATTCTTTTGACACTGGTTGATGTATTCTAGAGTGGAAAGTTAGAAATTATAATTTTTTTTATAAAAATTCTAAATTTCGGTAGCTAATTTGGCGCCCTTCCCAGTTGTTCACTTGAGGCACTTCTTTCGCCTCTGTTGTTATTTATTTTTAATTTCTATTCATTTTATTTTTATGTATTGCTATATTATTATTATTATTATCTACATACAGACCTACTGAATCTTTTCCATTAATGTAACTTTTCTTCATGGTCAAGGGCCGTTGAAAATAAACGAGTACTCACCAGTGTCAAAGAGGGGAAGACCGCTGAACACTGGTTGTTTGATCCAGATTCGAAACCCTTTCAGAAATTCTGAATGTTTGCTACTTTTATGACTTTCCGTTCATATAACGTGAATATAAGACTACCTTCAATAATATTTCAGTGAACATATATCTCCCCTTAAGCAGATACCTTTGTTATGGTTTGACGTATTCGACTAAAATAAGATCTTGAAAATAATGTTAGGAGAATTGGAATATGCAACCGAAATACATGCATCTGGAGTGTAATTCTTTACATATAAGGTTAAATCCTCCTTTGGATGTGATGAATCTTCTTAAAAAATTGTTCAAGTTTCCTAAAGGCATTAAAGGTATTTTTAGTCTTGCTCTTGTAAAACAGTGACTAATTCAATTTGTGATGTCGATGGAAGAACATGTTTTCTAACTCTGTCTTTTAGAATATTTCCAATTGACTCGATGGTGTTGAAATGAAGAGATTAGTCAGGCCATGGAAGATGTTTGAGCTAACTTTCATACTCTTCAAAGCTTTCAATAACTAGTATTTGCGATGTAATTAATGTACTTTCAGCCTGACATGTAGGCATGCTCTTCCAATTACAGTTGCTTGAACTGCTGGTTGAACAGATCCACTAGAAAAGTCAATAATCCTTGCCAGTGATATGAATAATCACCAAGAACAGCCAGTGTTTCATTTAATGTCTACGATAATACCGTATAAACCACCATCATCTACTTCCCTCTTTCAATCTGGGAGCAAGCTGTTCTGGATTAAATACTTCAGAATAATTCTACAAACAGTTATTTTTCGAGAACCGGCAAAGAACGAAGGTGCACTTATTATTGAACAATATACATTTTACATTATCTTCCGTTCAAGTATTACACTCCTGACATCTGAGAAATTAGCGTTAGCATAGCCGCTGGTTATCAGAAGCTTTGCTATAGCTGCTTGATCATGAATATTGACCGTATTGTTTTGGTAGAAACAGGAAAATACAAATGCGTTTGTCATAATTTAAGTAACTGCAGTTTTATTTTTTAAACAGAATTCTTTTTAATATTTTGACATACTTTTCAGATAACTTATAAGGTATTTCTCCTGCATTCTTAGCATGCCTTCGTGGTGTAATGGTCAGCACACTCGGACGTATTCGAGAGGTCCGAGGTTTGAGCTCCGGCCAGGGCATTGGTCATTTTTCATAACTTCTGATTAAAAAAAAAATCCTAATGACTCTACAGTCGCTCTCGAATTAAAAGCGGTGGTGGATGATGATTCTCCACCACCAGAATTTGGCTGTTGTGTCCCTAATCCCTAGTCGCCCTTTAAAAGGGGAAGGATACAAGGTATTTCTCCCGACTTCTCAGCATGACTTCGTGGTGTAATGGTCTGCACGCTCGAAACGTATTCGAGAGGTCTGAGGCTCGAGTTCCGGCGAGGGCATTGCTCATCTTTCATGATTTCTGCATCAAAATAAACTTATAAAATTTTAATTAACCCAATTATCTTATTCTGATTTCCCTTTTACTTTCGGCATCTTCTACCAGAATGCATAGTTTACAGAATAAATAAGTTTCTGATCATTTTCCGAAAGCTTACATAGACTTTAAGTCGACAGAAAGGAATTAAAGTCGTCTAAGTCTCTTATGGTTATTTTGGTGATAGGTAATTCCGAACCAAATTAGTACCTGAAGAGTATAAATTTCCTCTTACTTCTGTAAATATTACGACTGGAAACTGTTCTTACCTCTTCCACATATACAAACAATACTGCTAAGTACCATGTGCCATGTCCTTTACATCACAAGATCTGCTGGCTTGGTAAAAGACATCAGCCAGACGAGAACAAACAACTTCTCCTTTTTATTAATCTCCGATATAATCCCTGTTTATGTCTCATAAATTAAGGTATCTGAAAAACAATACCTCTAATAAGCCTGAAAATTGAAACTTCCCAGTCTACTACTGTTGAGAAAACTAGAAATTATTCAAAGTTGCCGGTTAGGATTGCACTCAGGCGTCAAACTAAGGCTGCAGTATCCATGAAGAATTTCAATTTCATTCTTCAACCTCAACAATTCCATTGGATTTACTGGTTCATGATTGGTTTATTGCTCATATCTTATTGAAATCTGAAGCCATAACGTGAACGCACAAACGAAACTTTTTATTATTTTGAACTATAAGTTACTATGATCTTGAACTTTTCAGTGTAATTAGCAATAATTTTTAAGTCATATATGATTTGTTATAGCTGAAATGCCTGGATATAATTAAAAATTTAATAAATTTCAATGCCCAGTGAACTGGTCTAGCTTTAAATTTTGGGCGATTTGTCGAGATCAGTTTGAAAGTACTCACTAATAGCCTTTAATAAATGCACTCACAAATATCTTGTTTCAACCAAGCGGTCGAACACACTGGTTCCTTGGATTTTTTCGTTGTTTTAACGCTAGAAAACCTTTGTCTATAGCTTAGTCTTTCAATTTCCTAAATCCTGTTTTATTACCAGGACACTTAGCATCCTGAGACCTAACAAATATTGCAATTCTTTAACAGATACTGCGGCCTGGCAAATTACCAGTTGCAGTTCGATTTGGCATAAGATCTTTATTTTGTTTTTCAAATTAAATTTATACGCTGCATTTATTAACTGAGTTACTTAAAAGCAAACTACGGCTTCTTAATTTTTAACAGTACCTCTAACTTATGTGATTCATACTACAACTAACCGGTAAGTTTTATAAACACTTGCAGTTATCGTAATGAATAAAGGCCATTTCTAATCCCATTCATGGCACGTCTACGTAGAATAATCAATAATAAATTATATATATTTACCTCGGAACAGAAATATTGCTTTTATTTAAAACATAAAATTCTATCACGGCAGAGTAAAATTCGTAAATAAGATACTCCCCTTTTTAAAATGCGACCGGAGATTACGGGACCCAATCGGCAAATCCTGGTGGTGGAGAATCATCATCCATCACCTTTTTTAGTTCGTGCGCCCAATGTAGAGACATTAAGATTTTTTACTCTAAGAGACGTGAAAAATGAACAGTGTCCTCGCCAAGACTCGAACCTCGGACCTCTGGAATGCGCGGCGAGTGTGCTGACCATTACATCATGAAGGCATGCTAAGAAGGCGGGAGAAACACATTATACTGTATTTTAAATTTACGTACTGAAATTAGAACTTTGATATATGGATATTACATCTTTCTCTGAATCATTCCAAAATTTGTGGTCCTGTATGTTATGCTACTGTGCATTTATCATACATACAATTTGAAAAATGTTAGCATTGTAACTTGGGAGATATTGTCTTTAAAAGCAGTAAATATACTTCTTAATAATATGAATCTTTATTTTACCTCTTACTAACTTACCTAAGTTGTACAATGTATATATGGAAATGTATTTAGCTTCCAGTATATCCAATTGATAACTGTAAACACTTTCACAATAATATTTCACGAAAGGATGTTTTCAACGTCATACAGCACTTGTCGCACCCAGTTTGTTTACTTTTATGTAAATTTATATTATTAGGTAAAACAGCATTGCACAGGTTGATTACAATTAAAACTCTAATTTCAAAATGATTTGAAACTAGAAACATTAAGCAGAATGACTTGCAATTTTGCACGAATACTCGTAAAGCAATGAAAATTTGCTTGGCGAAGAAAAAAAAAGAAATAGTTGAAAAAGAATCTGTCGTTAGATGACCCTGTGATGCACACTGATAATATCAAAAGGTGTAATTTTTCATGTGACATATGCACATCATTTGTGATGCAAGATTGCAACAACGGAATGTGATTTCCATCATTTCTGAAAAATCTATGCTATTCTTTTCTAATGATTTTATCATTGAAAGCTCACTCTGTGATTCTGCTCCAGTGTCTGAAAAGGACTTGCGTGAAAATATTTTAAAATCTGAAAAGATTCTCTCTTTGTTCATCAAACATAATGTAAACGTTTAAAACCAGCAGACACCCGACAGTAGGAGCAGTCGTTTAGGAAGATAATACTGATGGATCTACAAATCCATGTAATACTGACTAATTGCCAAATCCTTGAGAACAAAGCACAAGATTTTGAAACATTTCCAAAATTGCAAACCTTAGAAAATTACTCGTTTTTAAAAGTTGTTATGTTCGGGCAAGAATGCACGAAAAAGGTTTTGGGTCATTTTTTTCTTCAGATAAAAGTCGTTGATGAATGGAACATTTTGTGGATTGATAAGCAAATTTCAGTCTTCATGCTACTGTTAATACTCAAAACTGCAGAGGCCGAGGGAGCCTAATTCGTCATTACAGTACTCAAATCATTACAGTACCCCTCTTTATTCCTGAGCCACCATTATGTGAAGCGCTTTAATAAAACCAATTTTTTTGGTCTTTTTCTTCTTAAAGAATTTAGGCCTCTAGGAAGCTGACCTAAAAGCCGAATGGCTAAGATTTCTGGATGCTGGTAGAGTGACCATGATTCAGTCTCCGGCGATTACTGTTTATCTTAAGTTATTATTTATTTTAAGTTTTACTTCAAACGAGGTTATTTCTGCTTTGTTATGTAGCAAGAAACATTTGAATTTAATTATGTAATTATTCGCAATGATTTTACTAGTTTAAGAACAGAAATCTTGATTTTGTCTAAGAGACTGATTTTTGAGGAAGTTTGTTGAAACTGTAAAATAATTTACTACTCATGTACATGCGATGTAAAGTGTAAAATAAATAGAAAAGTTTTAATGTAATGCATTGTAAACGTTTCATGAAGTATGGTTAATAGTTTAGTATAGCAAGCGTAAAAGTTCTGTTAATCTATATTTTAAAGTAAAAGCAAATGCTTGCATAATTGTGAAAGTGGAATTTTTTAAATATGAATGATTTTATTAGGAAGCGGAGGGAAAAGAAAAATCAATTCTATAATAAATTAAAAATGTATGTAAAATTCTGATAAAGTTGGACTGAAAAGGAAAAATTATCTAAAAATGTGCTAGATTTGTTGCTGAAATCTTTTTGCTTCCAAATGACAGAAAAGAGAGCAGATACTGTTAATATTAAAATGTAATATGAAGAAATTGTTTTTCAGAGACCCAGCTGTGTGCAATTAGGTTTAAGCTTAGTTTGTAAGTTTTCTTACTTGTAAAAAGTTGGTTTTTAGTTAGTTAAATGTAAGATTTTTCCAAGGTCGTTAAAGATATTGTTGCGATTACTTAAATTCTGGCGAAGAAAGCTATGAGGTTTCTTTAATTTGAACAAGGGTTATTTTATGTTTTGAAACTTTACTGTCATTCCTTTCTTTCCGTTTAACTGCCAGAGTGTTCGTGTGTATTTAAATGGAAGTTTAAGATTGTTAAGATAAGAGCGTGTTCTGCCTCTTGATGGCTTCATTACTAGGTTTGAAATTCTAAGATAAGAGTTCCTGTCTTCTATACTTGCCGATAGTTAAATTCACCCCGGGAAAGTTTCCAAGCCAATTTCGAGTTAAATTGCTCTGTGTAGCCTTTAGCTATTACTTATTTAAATTTAACTTTACACTTGAATTTCTACTTTGTGAATTTCTCGCCATAAAAGCTGGCAGACTTGCAAGTATCAGATCTGCATTCTGTTCACCTTATTAAATTTTAAATAAAGGGTGATTTACAGCTTTCTCAAATTTCTGTTGCACTTCAGACATAGCGATAAATCGCTTAACGTCTACCAAAAGGTTGGTCACAGTTTACAACAGTGAAAGATTTTTAAAACCTCATAAATTGTAGATTGTTTTTTAGCACGTTTAGTAACCATTTTTTTTATCATTTTCTTTCTCTGGAAGGGATTGAGATTTGTCGCTTAGGGAATCATGAAGATTTTCTTTGAGATTTTGTTCCCTCTCTCTCTGTCTTTTGGTAGGTTGACAAAGGTCATATAATCAAAATATGAGACTCATGCTCATACTGTTATAGAGTATACGCAATCAAAATATGATGACTCATAGAGTATAATCGTAGATTATAAGCTGAATCTAGCCTAAATATAATCGCCAGTGTTAATTCATTTCTTCAGAAGATGGATCTAGTACTCATAATGCTCATGAACAAAATGTTCCTGCACATTGAAGTCTCAGGAATTAATGTGTTTAGTATCTTGACCTGACAGCTGATTCCTGGTTTTTGCGGTTCAAAGACAAACGACAGTAAAAAAGTTTTTCTAAGACAAAAGGCCGTAATACATAAAAAAGCTGCGTGGAACGTGCTGGTTATCAAGGCAATCTCTAAATAACTGAATAATGAAGGAAAGTTAATTTTTACGAGTATTATTAATAATGCACGTTTCGTTTTAGAAAATGAATCGATATTGTGGATGATTATTTTGAAAACGGGTGCTTAGATTGAATAACTAAGCTTATGAAGGCAAAATAGGCTTTTCAAGATTTATTTCCTTTTGTCGCTTTCACTCATTTGAATAAAACCATGCAATGCCTCATGTGAAAAATTATGCAATATTACTAGAAAATGTAATGAAAAATAATAGAAGAATGACTGCGCAAGTTTTTGCTAGTTTCCTTCGCTGAGTAGGTATTATATAAACAGTTAGAATTCGATGCCTTAGTTGAAATTATTATAATTAAAAAGCTGCCAAATTTTACAGCATGAGCCTCTGTTGAGGGCAGATATTACCAGTTTTCTACAAACAGCTTCATTGTGATTATAATGAGTGATTTTTATTCAGATTTTAGAAGAATACAAAGCACTTTTTAACTATCAGATTAAAATCTTTTCGAGGCGGATAAAAGCTTTCAGAATCATGTAATCTCTACCCGATGATTGGTTGCTAGAAAACAAAAACTCGACTCTTCAGTTAATTTTTAAAATTCTGTTTCGGTTACGGCTAATCTCATCATACGAAGTGACTTCCAGCCAACATTCGTCGTGACCTACCCGCTAGCTTTTTGTTTTCTGTAAAGTCCATCTCTACCCCTTTTAATAGCAGCGACCCGCTAGACATTGACCCAAAGACTTGCAGGGGTGGGTGAAGAGGTCCCAACCCTCCAGAGGTCGCTGCACTGAGATATGTTGTTGTTTTTGTTGCTTCGTGTCGTGAGCTGAGTTGTTTTTTTTTTTTTTTTTTTTTTTTTTTTTTTTATAAAACCCCCCTTCACCTGAGATAAAGGGGAAAGAAATGCTGCGTTCTCTAAAGTACGTTTCCGGGGTCTTCTGAGCGACCATCCACCTACAAGTTGAAGATGACGCCCCAGGCCAGATCGCGATCCCGTTAGAGTAGCGATCTTTGAATCCATACACATTTCAGACGCTTCTTAATTAAATGCATCTGGCGGAGAAGTAAGGTAAGGAATCCCTAATTATTTATTTTTCCCTCTCAGGCAAAGGAAAATTAATAATGGGGTAAGATGAGGAATAGCATTTCCCCATACCCCTTCTTTTTATAAGTGATCTATTCGAATAGGTAATCTGGAAAGAAGGAGCAAACTATTACTATACGTTGAAACAAAATATTCAAAATTAAAATTTAAGATCACGTTCTTTTCCACAGATTTATATTAAAAGAATTCACATAAAAATGGCAATTCAGGAAAATTGTGTTACACGGAAGCTTAATTATGTCGGTCAGTTACCTGTTTTTGTTCTTGGGCAGCAGTATGATAATTTTTGAATCACAGGCAGAAAAAACACACACACTGTATTTTTAATCCAGGATTCTTAATTAAGAAATGAAATTGCCTGGTGCTAGACTGAGTCTATGAAATGCCTTTCACACTTTTCACATGAAAATTCTGATACAAAATTTTGTAAATTTAGCGAAGAATAACTGTATTAAAAGGAATTATAAGTACAGTAGAAGTCCATTAGTCCGGCATCCAACAGTCCGGAATGCCCGATAGTCCGGCATCGCTCCGGAAAATTGTAAAAATTTTGGTTTTCTCCAAAAGTGTGTCTTTAAAGCAAATAAAACCGCTCGAGAGCTATTCGGAAGTTTTCGGGGTAGTTCGAGATCATCCGGAAGCGCTCGGTATTGTTCGGAAACAATTAGCGGCCGGCTAGTCTCAGCTGTCACAACAAATTCAGGTGCAATGCAGCTCCGTTAATCAATCACGAAGCGTCTTCGCCATTTTTTTGTGCGTTGTTGTTTTGTGTCCTTTCACATCGCAGTAAACGTAACTTTTGAAACTGTTTATAAAAAAAGTGATTTTCGTTCTAACTGTACAGTGACCATGTTTTCAAAACCTAAGCCTTCGAGTTCAAAAGGAGAGAAACGAAAACACGTAACACTGACTCTCAATCAGAAACTAGAAATCATCAAACGGCTAGAAAAAGGCGAGAATAGAAATGTTTTAATGAATGAGTTTAATATTGGCTCATCAACTATTTATGACATTAAAAAACAAAAAGATGAACTAATGAAGTTTGCTTCTCAATCGGTAACAACTGAAAAATTGGCTTCTAGAAAAACATTAAAAAAACCAAAACTGGAACAGCTAGATAGTGTATTGTTCAAATGGTTTAGTGCAGTACGTTCTGAAGGAAAGCCGGTAACAGGGCCAATGATTGTTGAAAAGGCAAAGAAATTCGGCCAAGATTTAGGAGTTGCTGAAAGTGAATGTAATTATTCTGATGGTTGGCTCAGAAACTTTAAGTTTCGGCATGGAATTCGAAGACTTGATGTAACTGGAGAAACCCTTTCAGCAAACCAAAACTCTGCAGAAAAATACAAAGACGAGTTTGAGAAAATCGTGGCTGATAATGATTTAACACCTGAACAGATTTACAATGCTGATGAAACAGGGCTATTGTGGCGATGTTTACCAACATCTACACTAGCTGGGGGAGGAGAAAAAGCAGCCAAGGGTTTTAAAAAAAACAAAGACAGATTAACCGTTTTGCTATGTGCTAATGCGTCTGGAAACCACCGAGTGACCCCTTTTGTGATAGGTAAATCTGCAAAACCCAGGGCTTTTAAGAATGTTACACACTTGCCTGTCCAATACGATGCTCAATCAAATGCGTGGATAACTGCCGCCCTCTTTAAAGACTGGTTTTTTCACCACTTTGTGCCTGAGGTCAAGGAATCATTCAAAAGCCTTGGTCTACCAGAAGATACTAAAGCCATCCTTCTTTTGGACAATTGCAAAGCCCATCCGCCAGTAGATGAGTTAGTTTCTGGAAATATTGTTGCTACTCTGCTCCCACCTAACGTAACATCTTTGATTCAACCCATGGACCAAGGGGTTATTCAAAATTTTAAATGCTTTTATAGAAGGTCTTTTATTCAAGGCCTGTTAAATGCCGACTGTGACGTGACTGATTTTCAAAAAAAGTTTACAGTAAAAGATGCCGTCTATGCTATTGCACAGTCTTGGAACCAGGTAAAAAATACAACACTCCAAAAATGCTGGAGAAAACTTTGGCCAGCTGCAAACCCTGCATCTGACCTAACTCTACAGACTGATGAGGAAGAAAACCATCAAGACGCTCTGACCAAAGTTTTGGATGTCGTTAGAAGTACTGACAATCCCTTGAAAAACCTGCCTGAAGATGAGGTAGAGGAGTGGCTTTTAATCGACGAGAATGAGCCTGTTGAACAAGAACTAACCGATGAGGACATTATCAACATTGTAGTAAACCCTCAGCCTACTCAAAATCTTGAAGAAAATGACTCAGATGCCGAAACGGAAGAAAAGGAAAAAATCAGCTGGGCAGAAGCTGCAGAATCACTAAATAAGTTTATCTCTTTTGCTGAGGCTAGTACTAGCTACAGTGCTTCAGAAATTATTGATTTCCATATCATTAGAAATAAATTTTATACTAAACGCCAAAAGTCAAGAAAACAAAAAGACATTCGTGACTTTTTTAAATCTAAGTGAAATATGTTTTACAGTACGTGTACATACATTACATGAAATGTAAAATAAACTTTGTTGTATGTATTTGCATACTGTATTTTTAGTTTAATTATTAACCTAATTGTTCTTATAATTACCGCCCGATAGACCGGAATTTTCGGTAGTCCGGCACCGAGCCGGTCCCGAACGTGCCGGATTATCGGACTTCTACTGTATTTGAAATGTGTAATTAGGTTTGAAAAATTAATTGCTTTTATTCATTCATTTATTTTCAAAAAAGCAATGAATTAAAAAAAGTTAAAAAAGGTTTCATCCGGAGATTTCCTTTTTAATATTTGAATTCTTATCCCGTTCAAAAATGCACTTTCAGTTTCAAAATACGCGGTTTGGAGTTTTATAACCATAATTTCATTGCGGTTGGTCTCTTTAAATCGCAGTTTTTAGTAGAAAAACTCGTGCAGTTGTAAAAAGGATTGCATAAAATGCTTGGAAACATCCGAAAATCAGTTGAATATGATTTTGAATTAGGGTATGATTTTTATTTAAACAACAGGCATAATGAAAAGTCTTGAGAGGAAAACCGGGCAGTAAGAAATCCTTAGATCTCGGGGTCAATGATACCGGGAAGGAATAAGGGAGAAAAAAAGGGATATAAATTCATCCTGCTCAAGTCAGTTGCTTTTCTAAGTGACAAAAATAAAATAAAATATATCAGTTTGTGGCGAAACAAGCTCTTATTAATGAACATGGTTCAGCAATATGCGTAGGAGCTATAATACGAAGCACACAGATCAGTGGACGGAAATTGTATTTATTGATAAAAAAGAATTTAGCTTAAATGAACCATATGATTATTCTCATTACTGGCACAACAACCTTCATAACGACACTGCATCGCTGGTACTTTTGCACAAATCGACCCCTTTCGAAAAGATAGAAGTCTTGATAAGGGTAAGCCGTGTATAAAATTGTCAGCTCTTTTAAGAGGATAAGTTTCTAATTTAAAAAGAGCAACCTTTAAACCTTCAATAGGTACTCGCACCTTTATGTCGGGATGTAGCTGTTCAGTTAGAATTTTTATTTGCTTCATCTGATTGGAGTAGCGGACTGAGGTCCTACTTGCATTGCAGTACCCCGGCATAAAACTATTACATTTTTTGAAGAGTGTTTTCAAAATTTAGAAAATTACCTTCATAATGATGCGACACTTTTATGCGAGGCATTCTTATAAAGGGTTTCGTCTTTTCTTCGAAAGCGGCCGATTTGCGTAAAGGAGATGAAATCTTTATGTTGGGGCACTGGTATGAAACTATCCCTCTAGGGAATAAATAGATAGAATTTCAAAACAGATTAGATCACGATAAGAATCAGAATAGATATCAGATCAGACCAGAGCAAGAAAACGAAATACAGTTCGTTTCATGATCAATAATGATATCTGGTGTTTGGAGAACAAATTAGGTGTGAACACCTTATTTTCAAAAAACAGCTACAGTTTACTGCGAAGAATATCTTGGGTTTTTCAGAAGGACAATGTCTTTTCAAAATCTACTTCTGTTACAAACTGTCTTTAATCTCTTAGTTTGCCCAAAAGGGAGTTAGTCCAGAAGAGCTATTAGTCTCGAAACGGTAGTAAAGTTTATCCTAATTTTATTAACAGTTATTTTAAGTTTATGCATCTTTCCTATTTTTCTAGTTTCAGCTTACTATTGCCTACCAGAATGTAATTTCAGAAACGCAGTTAATGAAATGAGTAAAGAGTTTTATTTAAGTGGTGGTAATTGTGAGCATCGAGTGAGTGCAACCTTTGTTAAATTTTGTTCAAATAAAAAGGTTATTTACATCTTCTTCTGCGGTGTCTGCTTTTCAGAGTCATAGAATTCCCTACGCAGTCTTTTTTAGGTAGGTTCTACGATGAATGCTCCTGAAAAGAACATGAAGACTCTCTACACTATTAACAAGTAATATTCGATGAAGATTACGAATTCGATTTTGTATTTTTCATATTGAAAAAGGTATTGTTTAAGTCGATGTTTCACCGACTTCGTGAGAGAGAGAGTCTGAGTTTCTGACTAGCGCGCGTTTGCCTTTTTGCTATATCTGTCTTAGATATTGCTACGCTCGACCACACTTTAGGCCCTTGTTTGGCTTCGCCGACTTAATTAAGATTTAGGGGCCAACTACTTAAAATCTTGATAGCTTCGAATATATCTTTAGTTAGTTTTAGTTAAGCTCAGTTAAGTTAATTTCTTATTCATTTAAGTTTAAGCCCAAGTCGAGGCTTTGCTGTACGTTCTGAGTTAGGAACTGATTGTATTTATTCTAAGAAATAAAGGGTAGTGAACCCTTCTTAAATCTTACGTCTCTGTTAACACACTTAAGCGATTATTCGCTTGTTAGTGAACGTGGGGTTCAAGGGTTAAATACTGAATTAGATAAGTAAAACCCCACACGGCATTTTGCTTCGAATCACTAAAAGCGTTGAATCAGTTTTCAAATTGTTGCCACCAGTTATAAACGTCCTGTATTACATTTAAAGAAACTAAATAATGAGAAATCTACTTGAATATATGTATGTTTCTCGCATTATGAAAAAACAACAGTAGCTAAAGTCATCAAATTTTGAATAATATAATCCTCCACCTAAACATGGACACCTAAAAACCCGAGTTTGGAATTTGTTTTATTGTTTACTTCATATTTTGTAAAACTTTAACGTATTTTTGATTAAAAAACTACCGCAGTTTCAAAGCGGGCAGTGGCAAAACTGTAAGAAATAAAGCATTTTTATCTCCAGTGCGTGCGACTATCTAAATTCTAAAGGAATGCTGTTTTGAAATATTTTTACCCAATGTGCCCTTAGTCCAAATGCTGTCAAGACGTGTATGTGTCTATAAATGAAGAAAAAAAAGAAAAGAAAAAAAAAAAAAAAAACGCCCTTTTGGGCGTAACGGAGCAATATCTAAAAATTTTCAGATTTTTTTTTATTGAAACATGTATGTGTCTGTAAATAAAAAAAAACTCCGGCTTAAGCATAATGGGGTAATATCTGAAAGCTTTCGGATTTTTTTTATTATCTATTTCATATTTTGCAAAACTTTAACCAATTTTTGAATAAGAAACTCAACGTTTTCGAAGAGAGCAGTGGCAGCATTGTACCGCATAAAGCAATTTTATATCCAGATTGCGAGATTATCGATCGGAAATTCTAAAGATATGTTGTTTTTAAATATTTTAGCCTAAATGTTCTAGAAACGTGTACGTATACGAAAAAAACGCTGCTTTGGGAGTAAAATAAAATCTGCAAGATTTCAGATTTTCTTAAAAATTTATTTGTGATGACGTTAACATAGCTCGGATAAAAATCCTATTTAAAGCTTGTACAAATATGGATTGAAAATATGGATAGAAATTTACAAATATGGATTTATAGATATGCCCCCTTCGTTCATAAAAAATGTCTTGAATATGAAAACAGGTCCCGATTACAAATTATTTTTTGTAACGACTGAACACAAATAAAAAAATGATAATTTATATATGTACAGTTCTATCTCTTTTGTAAAATCACTTTGACTTTCTTTTCCTTCTTGATCTCAGTTTCCTGTCAGAATTTAAATCTTAATGACGTAGTACGCAAATCTAAGTGATTTCAAAAGCAGTATTTAAACAATGGTTTTAAGAGTTCGTGAGGGGTAGTAGCTGAGTTAGTTCCGAGTTTATTCTGCGTGTGTTGGAATAGTTCTCTAGTTGGCGTTAGCCACCTTCTTCTGATTATATTGATATTTTAGGCTAGGGTTTGCTGTATGCAGCCGATTTAGCGGTTTAGATAATAAGAAGCCAGTCGTTCATCCATCTTAATTTATTGTGATTTTACGTTTATATTTTCTGTTCGAGTTAGTTAGATACAAGTGGTGGTAATTGTGAGCCCCGAGTGAGTGCAACCTTTGTTAAGTTTTGTTTAAATAAAGAGGTTATTTAAATCTTCTTCTGCAGTGTCTGTTTTGCAAAATCATAGAAT